>APFE031027954.1:170189-194099 GCA_000404065.3 Pinus taeda | reverse complement strand
CATAGAAACAAACTTGGTGCTAGAAGTCGTAAGTGTATTTTCTTGGGGTATTCAAATACCTCCAGAGCATACCGCCTCTATGATGAAGAAAATAAAAAGTTTGTTATATCTAGAGATGTAATTTTTCTTGAATCATCCAAATCTGACAATGTTGTTGAGCAGCAACTTGATTGCTTTGATAGATTCGCAAAAATGAAATCATTTCAAGAATTTGAAAATCAGATTCCACATCTTGAAGGGGGGGATTCCTATACTAGATCAACATGTGGAATCTTCTTCTGAAGAATACTCTCCCCCGACTGAAACTCCAACAACGGATGATGCTTTAAGTGATGTAATTGATAGAATGGGAGACTCAATCTTGATTCACTCCCAACTCAATCAACAGAGCAGCCTGGACCATCTCAGAAAGGTCCCCCAAAGTGGCTGACAAAGACACTTGAAAGTGTTCATCCTGATGAAATTGGAAAAACAGGAACCATAAATTCAAACTGACAAAATGGTGATGTAGATGACTCTAATTCACCTATTTATATGGATGTTTCTTATGATTGTGAATTGAACTTGTCTACATATTTTGAACCAACTTCCTTTAAAGAAGTTGCTTCTCATGATGAATGGAAAGAAGCAATGCAAAAGGAATATGATGCCCTCATAAAGAACGACACTTGGAAGCTCGTTGATCCTCCATTTGGAACCAAACCAATTGGATGCAAGTGGGTCTATAAGAACAAGTACAAAGCTGATGGCTCACTTGACAAGCACAAAGCTAGGCTTGTGGAAAAAGGTTTTGCACAGAAGGAAGGGGTCGATTATGAGGAAACTTTTTCTCCCACAGCAAAATGGGCCACCATCCGGATACTCTTTGCACTGGCAGTTCAGAACGGTTGGAAAGTCCATCAAATGGATGTAAAAACTGCCTTCTTGAATGGAGATCTAAAAGAAAATGTTTTATGTCCAGCCTGAAGGATTTGCTGTGAAAGGACATGAACATAAAGTATGCAAACTTGTGAAGTCCTTGTATGGCCTCAAACAAGCACCACGAGCCTGGTATGAAAAGCTAACTGAGCATCTTCTGAAACTCAACTTCAATCATTTTGATCTTGATGATGCAACTTTATTTGTCAAGAAAGTTGGCAAAACAGTTGTATATCTTGTGGTATATGTAGATGATCTTTTAATGACAGGGAACAATGAAAGTATATTGTATCCATAAAGAAAGAATTAGGAAAAAGTTTTGAAATGACTGATTTGGGCTATGTTCATTACTATCTTGGCATTGAAGTAACCCAACATCCAAAATCCATATTTCTTTCTCAAAATAAATACATTGGAGATTTTTTAAACAGATTTGGCATGACAGAGTGCAATCCTCTTTCTACTCCAATGGAACAAAACTTAAAGCTCACATCTATTGAAGGAAGGGAATTTGAGGATGCAACAAAGTATAGACAGCTTGTAGGAAGTCTCATCTACCTCACTACTACTAGACCAGACATTTCATTTGTTGTTGGAATCCTCTCCAGGTTTATGCCAAAGCCTTGTGAGGGACATTGGTCTGCTGCAAAAAGAGTTCTAAGGTACTTGAAGGGAACTCAAGACCTTGGAATCAAGTATACACAGGTAGACGACTTCAGCTTGATTGGATACTCTGATTCAGACTTCGATGGAGACAAAGAAACTGGAGTATCTACTTCAGGATATGCTATGAGTCTTGGATCAGGAGCTGTCTCTTGGAGATCACGCAAACAATCAGTTCCAGCAGATTCCACAACAGAAGCAGAATACGTGGCAGCAGCTGAAGCAACGAAATAAATTGTGTGGCTCAGAAAAATTCTTGAAGATTTGCAGGTAAAACAAGTACAATCAACTCCACTCATGATTTACAACACCTCTGCAATAAAGTTGGCCAAGAACCCAAAGTTCCATGATCGTACAAAGCACATCAATACTAAATATCATCTGATCCGACATCATGTTGAGGCCAAAAGAATCCTCTCCGCCATTGTTCCACAAATGAGCAAGTTGCAGACATCTTCACCAAAGCGCTTGGAAGAGAAAAGCTTGAAAGATTCAGAACGATGCTTGGACTCACCAACATCCCTTCAGATTAAGGGGGGGAATGTTGACACCTAATCCTTAGTGATTGGGGGAATTGAATGTGAACAGTCATCGAGAAGATGAACTGAACAATCACATTCATGTATATAATAGATAGCTGGCTAAATGAATAAACGAATTAGTTTTCTGGAGTTACTCCTAGCCTGACAATGCCAAAGCTTCAAATTCTTACAAAGAATGAGCTTATTAGAAATATCCTCAAGACAGTTGTAATTTGTGAACAACGCGGACCAACAAGGACCCTCAGTCAACCGCACAGAGCGTTGGCCCATGGTAACACACAATGCCATGAATTGGAAAAACGGGAGGTCTTTTTGAGAAACAAGGGTGGTTTTTGATATGCGATTATAATCACATATCACTGGGCAAACCCCTCAGAGAAGGAAAAGCCTTGAGAAACCCGGACCCAAAAAGTTATAAAACATAACGGATATCGCGTCGATTCTGTCAGAGGCGAGGTCCCATAAAACCGGCAGGATATCAGAAGGGCTTCAAGGTGGTAAGAAGTTTCAACCAAGTCCTGCCCAATGCCACATAGCGAGTGACATGCGTCTAGTGGAAGAGAGAGAAAACCGCTCACATCGGACGGGTAGACGTCGGTGTTGGCCCTCGATTTTAGTCTTATTTTTGCTAAAGGAAACTTACTTGATACATATATTTTCCATCCATTTTCCACTATAGCCATCCCATTTTGATGTATTTCATGTCCATTCAGGTATTTAATTTTAATTTTTTAAATTCTAAAGTTTTTATGAAAATTTGATTTCAAGTGCAAATATTGACAGATTCAGAAATTCTTGTAATAGCTATATGGATGACATGTTTGCAGGACACTTCGGCATGATTTTGATGCATGGATGGACAGCTTGGAAACTAGGACTGAGCCAGATCTACTTGGTTCGATTAGAACAAGCTTTATTAGGCCAATTTAGTGCTGGTCAACCATGACTAGTCACTCAGAAAATCCATAGAAATATAGCAGTTTTGAGATTTTATGGGATTGACCATATTTCTTGGGATGGGATTGATGTATTCAACTTAGATAGATGAATATGAGTAGATATTTTTGTTAGAAATATTATAGATTAGTTTGTTTCACAAAACTTCTATTTAAAGTCAAGACTTTGATGGCTTAAGGAGTGACTTTTGTATAATTTCATGCTGAGACATTTTGGAGTTAAAAGATAATTTGAAGAACCAGTTCTACTACTCTTTTGTTGTTCAATAATGTGGATGTGTGACTGAAGTTTAAGCTTCTGATATCAATCTCCAAGTTTGCAAAGCAAGGGTGGAGGGCCCGCATTCCAAGCTAAGTACACTTCTTTGTTTAGACTAGTTTAATTTTCCATAATCTGGTTGTTGTAGAACTTGTTTACATGCTTTGCTTCAGATTGGTTTATGGTTATTCTGTGATGATTGATTTCATTAGATCTTAGTTTATTCATCACTTTAGTAAGTTGTAAAAACAAAGTGTTCAAGTTGATCACTCCTTCTGTTAATTTGGTGAATTGTAACTAGTTTTCCTTGATTACATGCAAGTAGTTTTCTTATGTATTTTTGGTTTTCAATTGATAGCATTATGGTGAATGGATTGTGATGGAAAATACCAAAGGTATCTTAAGTTAGGAGCCTCCCTTCATTAATGATTTTTCCATCTTAAGCTATTAATTTATGATTTATGTTTATCAAGTAACAATTGAGGAAGAATTGGACCTCTTAAGTTAAGAGTCATTTCAGCTTTCCCTCTTTACAAAGTGAATTGGAATTATTAATAGGTTATATTTGTAATATGAACTGCTTTAATTTTTGAAAAACTTGTCTTTCAAGCTTGATTACATCTGATATTCATATATAGTGGACTTGCCTTCAAGTATTACCAACCCGGATTGATGAAGAATATATGTGCTAATTTGTGTGAATAAATTATCCCAACAGTCGTATTACTTACTCGCCCGATATGAACGATGATTGTAGGATCTAGAGGCTCTAGATCAACCGCGAAGATGAAATTCAATGGATGACCGGACTCAACAGGGTAAACAGACAGAGTTGTATAAGATTTGAAGTCCGACGTGGACGATGCATTGGCAGAAGATCATGTTCACGGGCATTCTTGGAGTTAACGGTAAAAAAGGTCATTTCAAAGACGTCCAAGAGAACTGACACCTAGTTCGTTATGAACTAGGTGGAAACCTCCCTGTGAGGTATTACGTAGTCTTGATTACATGGAGCAGAGGGATTCAAACGGATAGAGGTAGGGGAACTGGAAATCCGGGAAGCAGAAACAAATAGTTGGAAAGCAGATTGGCCTAAAAGCCACGAACTGATAGAGAAAGAGGCAGAGTTAGTTAGACGTAGAAAGCTAAGAGAAGAAAGAAGGAGTTGAGCTGACTTGCAGAAGTGAAAGGCAGCATCGAGCCAGATAGAGCCAGAGAGAGTCAGAGAGATTTTGTGTACTCTAGAGAAGGCTTGAGAGGTTCAAGCGAACTCCTCTGTATATGCCTGTCCTGTATGAGTCTCAGATTGGGCTCATACTACTGTGACTATTAGAGGTCGATTTTCTATAAGGAGAGTATCTATACTCCAGAAACGTAGGGGGATCCTAGAGTCCTATTGATTTATGCCCGCTGTGTGAGAATCGAATTGAGCTCACTATTGTAAAAAATCTGCTTTGAAAACATGATAGAGAGGCCACCACTGAATGTTGGACTGGGAGATGTAGCCTAGGAGTATTGGGTGAACTCCTTATTAAACTTGTTGTGTTTACATGTTTGCATGTTATGTTTTCTCTAACTACTTCAATGCCTGTTTATTTCACAATCTTATCAATCCGTTGCATAAAATAATATAGGCACATCCATGCACATGAGTCTATAATACCTTAATTAACTGTCTTAGACCAATTTTAGATCACAGCTGGTTCTAAATGATGATGCAGGTTTTTGGGTTCAGCACAGTGTTCTGGTGTGAGTGATCTGATTGTTCAAATTAACTAAATGCTGGTTGATTTAGTTTAAGTTTAAAAGTTTTTGATGGGTCCAGTATGAAAATTGGATGAAACGTGACCTTCATTTTGTGGTGTTGTGATCCAGGAGTATCCAGTCTAAAAATTCATGGAACGTGGTCCCTGGAGGAAGAAAGAAGGTCGTAGCCTTATATAGGTTGGAGCGTATGTACTAGTAAACAAATTGGCTTGTACAAGAGCTAGAGGGTTGCAGCTCTCTTTCCAGTAGAAGCTAGAAAAGGGGAGAAGGTTGTAGCCTTCTACAGGTGGGTGCCTGCATACTGGTATGAGTCTACAATCGTATAAGATTGTAAAAAAAAATTCTTATTATTAAAAGAAGACATAGACGACAACAGTAGGTGGTTAAATATTGGTGTTCATGTGTGTTTCTTATGTGTGATGCTTTATTCTACTTTTACTGCACTATCTAATAAGTTACTAATGTACTAGTTTAAGATCAACACATGATAAATTGTCTAAATCACAAGTTCTATGGATATACATTGGGTTCTCTAATCATAGTTGCATGTACATGCTTGTTCACTTCACTGAAGTAGCATATATAAATATGTTTGGGAAATAAAATTATCGATATAATAATACTGATTCATCCCCACTCTCAGTATTATTTCCAACAATTGGTATCAGAGCATGTCCTTCAGAAGAATCTTGATCGCTTGAAGGAATATCTTTCAAGATGAATAATCATGAAGGCATGGGATCCATCAAACCACCAACCTTCAATGGGAGCAACTTAGTATATTAGAAAATAATAACCAGAGGCTATGTACAATCGCTTGGAACTAATGTTTGGGAAATTGTGGAAAGAGGATATCAATTTCCAGCAGCAATTCCTACAGACTTTGCAGGTAAGAAGTTATAGGAAACTAATGCCAAATCTATCAATACACTACTGGGAAGTCTGTCAGAATTAGAATTTGTCAAGGTCATGCAACTCAAGACAACCAAAGAAATATTGGATACAATCATTCAGAGTTATGAAGGAGACTCTCAGGTAAAACGTGCTAAGCTTCAAACTCTCAAAATTCATTATGAAACTCTTAAGATGCATAATGATGAGAGTGTAGCCAGTTACATTTTACGTATAGATGAGATTGTCAATTGTATGAAGAATTTGGGTGAAGAAATAAACGAAGTTACATTAGTTGAGAAAATTTTGAGATATTTGTCTTCTAAATTTGAGTCAAAAGTGTCTTCCATAGAAGAAAAACAGGATCTTCAAACTATCATTGTGACTTAACTTCATGGAATCCTAACTGCCTTTGAAATGAGAAAAGGATTTCCATCAAATATAAGAGAAGCCGCATTTAAAGCATCAGCAAAGGGAAAAGAAAAGGAAGAGAACAATGAATCAGGACATTCTGAAGAAGAAGATGAGGTAAATTTTGTCAAGAAGCTTCAACAGTGTTCTGGAAGGTTCAAAGGTAAACTACCTTTCAAATGCTTTGCTTGTGGTAGAGTTGGACATTATGCTACCAAATGTCCTCATAAAGATAAATATGAAAAAGGTAAGGAATATGCAAAAGGCAATAGGAAACAAGTTGTGAATAGAAGGAGTTACTATATGCATGAAGATAGTGATGGTTTATCTAATAGTGATGAAGATGAAACTGAACAAGATTATATACTTCTCATGGCCTATGACAATGATGATTTTTTGGATGCATTAGAAGAGGAAGAGTTACGTGAAGAAATCACTAAACTCAAAATCTGTTTAGAAGAAAAGAATATGATCATAGATACTTTGACACACCAACTTGTTGAAAGAGAAAAACATAATGAAAATCTAGAATGTGAAATTGTGGGTCTAAGAAAAGATCTTGAGAAGAAAAAATCTCTCAATATTAGATTTGCTAAAGGATCAGAAACTTTAAATGAAATTATCAAATTTTAGTGTTCTCCTCTAATAAAGGCAGGGCTTGGATATACTGAAGAATCATCTCAATCACAGAAGCTGTCAAACTCCACCAGAAGCTATCTTGATGTAGCAAAGACCAGTGAACATTATGTCAATCCTCAGCAAAGGCCTAAAACCCATTATCAGGTAAATCATACTCAATCTACTCCAAGGATGAATATCAATAGAAGCCGCAACCAACAGGTAAACAATGTCAAAATTTTGATGGTCGCAGAAACTTATTTAATGGGAAATGTTTTTCAAGTCATAACATTGGGCACAAGGTTGCTCAATGCGTTGCTTACAATTCCATCATGACTAGAGAAGCACGAAATCAAAGGAATGTAACAAGAATCAAGAAAAGTTCCTATAATAAATTTTCTCCTCTTGAAAATGAAATAGAATGCTCGATTTGTAACAACTTTGGTCATGAAGAATCTGAATGTAGGAGAAAATTTTGGTGAACACTTGAAAAAGACCAAACACCATTAAATCCCAAGATATGGAGAAGGAAGGAATCTCAATTAGAAAGATGTGGTATAGCCTTGTATGTAGAAGGACAAGAAAATCAATGTTACATTGATAGTGGATGCTCCAAACACATGACAGGAGATAAAGAGAAACTTCACTCATATAATGCTTTAGAAAAAGAAAAGAATGTCTCATTTAGAAATGACACTCCAACTATCACTAAAGGTAAAGGTTTTGTTTTATTGAAAGAAAAGGTTAAAGCTGGAAATGTTATGTGTGTATATGATTTAAAGCATAATTTGTTGAGTTTCAGTCAAATGTGTGATGAGGAAATGAAGTGGTGTTTCGATCAAACGGATGTGTTTTTCATGAGCTTGATACAAGAAAGACCGTGATCAAAGGCACAAGAACTCCAAACAATTTATACGCACTCAAAGGAGGACAAAAATAAATCTATCTAAGAAAAATAGATGAAAATTGGTCATGGCATAGATGATTAGGACATCTAAGCTTTTCTCAAATAAGAAGAGCATACATGCTCAAGGCAATTCGTGATCTTCCAGATATCAACATCCCAGAAAATACCATATGAAAACCATGTCAAATCGATAAGAAAATAGAGTTCACTTCATTTAAATGGAAGTGTTAGCAAGTAATCCTCTTGAACTTATCCATACTGATTTATGTGGACCAATAAGGAAAAAGTCACCTCGTGGAGAAGAATACTTTATTTTATTTATTGATGATATTTCCAGAATGTGTTTGATAGGTCTTCTAAAGCATAAAGATGAATCATTTGAAAAGTTTAAAGCCTTCAAAGCTTTGGTTGAAAATGAATCAGATTGAAAAATCAAATGTCTCAGATCTGATCAAGGGGGAGAATTCATATCAAATGAATTCTTTGATTTTTGTGAGCAACATGGAATATAAAGGAAATTATCCACCTCAAGAACTCCTCAGCAAAATGGTGTGGTAGAAAGGATGAACATAATAGTTCAACAAATGGCTCGTGATATGTTAGATGATTCTGGAACTCCTGCCTTCTGGGGTGAAGCTACATTTACTGTTGTGACAATTCTCAACAAAGCAAATATTCGGGTAAATAGCACTCAAACTCCACATGAACTTTGGTATGGTAAGCCTCCTACTGTAAAATACTTTAAAGTTTTTGGAAGCAAATGTTTTATCAAAAGGACTAATGAAAAACTTGAAATCCAAAACAGATGAAATCAACAGAGGAATATGAAAATGAGGAAGATGGGGATTCCTTTCCTGCATCAAATCAAAATGATATTGAAGAAGAAACCAATGAAGCACCAGAAGAGGATACAATAGATAGGGAAAAAACTCCATCCAGGTATGTTCAGAAGAATCATCTAGAATCTAAAATTCTAGGAGAAAAAGGGTCTAGAGTACATACAAGAAGAAATCTTATAGGAACCTCAAGTTATATAGCATTACTATCCTCCACAAAACCTTAGAATGTAAATGAAGCCTGTAAAGATGGATGTTGGATTAAGGCCATGGATGAAGATTTAGATCAAATTGAAAATAATGATGCTTGGGAGTTAGTTCCTAGACCTCATGATAAAAATATTATAGGAATAAAATGGATATTTAAGAATAAACTGAATGAAAATGGAGAAGTTATTAGAAACAAGGAAAGACTTGTTTGCAAATGGTATGCCCAACAAGAAGGTATAGAGTTTGAAGAACTTTTTGCACCTATTGCCAGACTTGAAGCCATAAGGATGTTTCTTGCTCTTTCTAGTTTTCAAAAATTCAAATTATATCAAATGGATGTAAAACCAGCCTTTCTTAATGGAGATTTAGAAGAAGAAGTTTATATTGAACAACCAGAAGGATTCATTGTTGGAAATGATGCAAAACTTGTATGAAGATTCAAAAAGTCTCTATATGGTCTGAAACAGGCTCCAAAGGTTTGGTATTACCACCTTGACAAATATCTACAACAACAAGGCTTTACGAAAAGTTTTGCAGATAGAAATTTATACACAAAGATTGAAAATGATATATTGCTAATTATTGTTGTTTATGTTGATGATATCATTTTTGGTAGCAATGAAGAATCCATGAGTCAGAATTTTGCTTCAATAATGCAACAAGAATTTGAAATGCCATTACTTGGTGAACTTACTTATTTTCTTGGTCTACGAGTTCACCAAACAAAAGATGGTATCTTTATCTCACAAACCAAATATCTCAAGCAAATCCTAAAAAAGTATGGAATGGAAGATTCTAAACCAGTATGTACTCCAATGGTAATAGGATGCAGTCTCAGCTCTAATGGTGAATCACCAATAGTAAACCAACCAACTTAAAGATCTATGACTGGAATTCTACTTTATCTAATAGGTATCAGACTTGACATCATGCATGCAATAGGAATTGTTGGAAGGTTCCAAGCAAATCCAAAGGATTCACAACTCCAGGCAGTCAAAAGAATTTTCAAGTATCTTCAAGGAACTCAGGACTTTGGACTATGGTGTCCTAAAGATACAGACCTTACTCTTCATGCATATACAAATGTTGATTGGGTAGGAAGTGTTGATGATCAAAAAATCATTAGTGGTGGTGCATTCTATATGGGTTCCTGGTTAGTATCTTGGTTCGGCAAGAAACAAAGCTTGATTGCTTTATCTACAGTTGAAGAAGAATATGTGGCTGCTACATCTTGTTGCACACAACTACTTTGGATGATGCAAACTTTGCAAGACATTTAGATCACATATACTCCACCCATCTCCATTCTATGTGATAATACAAGTGCCATCAGTATTTCAAAAAATCCAATCATGCACTCCAAGACCAAGCACATACCCATCAAGTACCATTTTCTACAAGAACAAGTGCTTGAACAAAAGGTCAAATTGGAATATGTTCCCTCCAAAGAATAGGTTGCTAATATATTCACTAAACCACTTCCCAGAGAAACATTTGAATATCTCAGCCAAAAACTGGGACTAGTTGCTACATCATCCTACTGTTAAATCCATTTTTTCATATTAATGTTATTATATGTGGGTTTCATGAAGTATAGTCACATATACATGTGGGTTTCTATGGTTGAAGAAGCGTATAAGTTTTTCTGATAGGAAAAATAGTGGGTCAGACTCTGATATGGGTGCTCTGTCTGACGTTGATGATTACAGTCTAACGATATGCTTTGTTCATTAATGTTTATCTGACTGACAAAGATGCCTTGATTAATGAATTGTTAACAATGCACAGGTAGCACAGGTTCAGGGGGAGCATTAGCCTTCACACGCATTCTGCATTGTTGGCATTATGGTTGCTGAGTCCAACTATGCCTTCATATATTTATACCATTTGTTGCTTAAGTCATGTAAAAGTCTAGGGTGTGATATGACTTCTCATACATTTGAATGAGTCCTATTGGACAAATTATGTAATTTGTATCCCCACTTTGCATGGGATGGATGATGTAATATTTATTCTATTTCTGTCATGTATAAACAATTGGTATATCCCCACTTTGTTGGGTGGATGACTCAAATTTGGTATATCCCCACTTGATTGGGAGATTGATGTATGTATGAGTCATTGGTGATAGGAAGGTCAAACTCACATAGTTGAGTTATAGAGTCATGTTATTCTCTTGGAAAATATTTTTGCAGACCTGCCTGTGCTCGGCGGAGCATGGATAGTTAGCGCATCATAACATGTACAATGATATCAGAACATGCACAAAGAGGGAGTTTAATCAGAGAATTCAGCATGTTTCTAGGGGGAGCATGATCATATTCAGTTGTTCAGATATGAAGAGTATCCTGGTTTTCCCTTTGCCCTTGATGTCAAAGGGGGAGAGAATTTTGGTGTTGCTCGTTATCTCTAACAATTTCTACATCTTGCAGAAATCAACACCATCATGGTTGCCATCAAGTCCAAAGGGAGAGATTGTTGGAATTATGATACAAGTGTTGTCCTTAATGGAAACTTACTCACAGGTCAATTTAGTCTTGGTAAAAGGAAACTCATAGTACAATAGGTATATTAAGATGTTATGGTACAGAAGAACAAGAAGATGGAACTAAGGTCTACTGATTAGAATAAAGAAGGTAAAGGAAAAAGTTGATACACACTGGTCCACTTAGTCAAAACAATGTATACATGTTGTTCCACATAACAAAAGTAGTGTATACGTATACACGCACTCCCATAGAAAGAAAAGCATGTACATGATTGGAAAACCTAGGTTTTGGTCTGAGGTATTTGATCCATGGTATTGACCCTAGGTATTTGGTCTAGGGTATTTGGTCCATGGTATTGACCCTAGGTATTTGGTCCAAGGTATTGGTCCTAAGTGGTTTTGGTCCAAGGTATTGACAAAGGGCCTAAAGCTATATGAGGAGGAGAAGATCATAAGGCCAAGTGTGCAAGTGTATGGGTTTCTAAGGAATACTTCTATCTAAATTATATTTTAATTTGCAGGGGCTATGTTTGTGATTTGATCTAAAATACTTTGTGCACCTTGAATTCAATGTTGGATCAGGATCATGAGACCTGAAGTGACTTATTATGGGATGATCTGATTGGTCTAGATCTCACTGTGTACACCTGTTTTATTCTTTAAATGTCGTGATCTAGGTTTGTTTGAAGTTCAGAAGTGCAACAAAGTTATGCACTAATATTTGCAGATATGTATGTTGGTTCATCTCTTCAAAGGCACGTGTACACGTAGGTTATACTCTTCAAAATAAAGTGTACAAAAGAAAATCTTCTTTTTCATATCTGACTTATATATATGATCAAATTCTATTATTTTACTGTTGTTTCTCAATGAATTCTTCTTAGATCAGAATGTAAAACTAAATGCATAAGGATGCTGGTATTTTATTGATTGATTATATAAGTGAGAAGAAGTGATCTCTGTCACTGCTTGTGTAAAGCTCTGTAAGTTGACAGTAGATATTCAATATATTGTTGGTTGGTACAGACTTGCTTCAAAAGTCTATGTTTGCAGTAGTTTTGGAGGTATACATAGGTTTGATTAATGGAAGTAGAATATTCACGTAATTTTGGTTCAGGCAAGTAGCGTATACACTATGATGCATGGTTTTTGAGGTTACAACTAGTTCTGAATGATGATGCAGGTTTCTGGGTTCAGCACAGTGCTCTGGTGTTAGTGATCTGATTGTTCAAATTAATTGAATGTTGGTTGATGCAGTTTAAGTTTAAAAAATTTTTATGGGTCCAGTATGAAAATTGGATGAAACGTGGCCTTCAGATTGTGGTGTTGTGATCCAAGAGTATCCAGTCTAAAAATTCATGAAACGTGGTCCCTGGGGGAAGAAAGAAGGTCGTAGCCTTCTATAGGTCAGCACCTACATACTAGTAAACAAATTAGCTTGTACAAGAGCTAGGGGGTTGCACCTCCCTTTCCTGTAGAAGCTAGAAAATGAGAGAAGGTTGTAGCCTTCTGCAGGTGGGTGCCTACGTACTGGTATGAGTCTGCCCCAGTACAAGATTGTAAACAAATTTTCTTATTATTAAAAGAAGACAGAGACGACAACAACTGGTGGTTTTCACCCACATTGGGTTTCCACCTTATATCTTGGTGTTCATATGTGTTGTTTATGTGTGATTCTTTATTCTACTTTTACTACACTATCTAATAAGTTACTGATGTGCTGGTTTAAGATCAACACATGATAGATTGTCTAAATCACAAGTTCTCTTGATATACGGTGGTTTCTCTAATCACAATTGCGTGTACACATTAGTTCACTTCACTGAAGTAGCATATATAAATATGTTTGGGAAATAAAATTATTGATATCATAATACTGATTCACCCCCTTCTCAATATTATTTCCAACAATCTACTACCTACTCATATTTAGGTATATATTTTATCTAGACAATCCTACGCTACACACAACTCTTAATGGAGTGGTATATGTTATCTATAGGCTTGGATTTGTCATGAAACATTATATTCTCTGACAAACTAATGTAACTTTGATTTTCATGGTGTATCACTTTAGTCTTTATCCTCTAACCAAACAATGTAACTAGTAGCTTCTGAAGCCAAATGGCCTCGCATGTAGGCATGCTCACTTCTATGGGAGGTGAAAGGTAATGAGGAAGTTAAATAGTCACATGGGAGGTGAAAATTCACCTCATTTGTTATAAATAAACCCTCATGCCTCAAGAAAAGGAATTTTAGCCTTGTAGATTCAAACTGCAGATTATAATATGCTAAAAAAATTGACTTGAATCTACTCTACTCATCAGTAGAAATAATAAACGATCAATGAAATCACGAAGTATATAAGAGAAATAATTCAATCACACATAACACAATAATTTTATGGGGAAATCCACAACTAAAAACCCCTACTATATATATATTGCATTAATCCGAAAATAGAGAAGATTGCAATGTTTTTCTAAAGCCCAAGCAAACTATGCACTATCTCTCTCTATCTCACTACTTCCCAGACAAGCTCAAGCCAATACTTAGCCAATTTTTCTACCTACCAAGATCCTATTTCCTTGCACAGTTTCCTAGGGAATTAGCCCATATATAATTGGTAAATTCCACAAATATGAATTGTGCAATCCTCATATGCCTTCCTCTTATTAAATGCAACAAATACAATTTAGATGATTATACAATTTATAGTACATTATCCCTAAACTCCAATTTCAACTGGGTCTTTCTCTGATCTGACATGCATGACTTAATTATGAGTGAATCTTCAGTTTACTAGTTGATCGGTGCTAGTTACACCCCACTACTGTAGGTTACACCCCACTACTATATCTCCCTCTAATTCCTCCATAATTTGGAACTAGATTAACTAAATTTAACTCAGTTAAGAAGAAAATAATTACAACTCAAAATAAACTCAACGATGGATCCTAAAAAGTAGGAGACACTCTACATGACTCAAGTTAGAACATGAAATCAAATTAACTGAGCCAACTAAGTCAAATTAGTTAACTATTACAAGTTTTCATGAGATTTGGAATTACAATTTAATTCCTAAATTTATTTCAAGGACAAAATTAAACTACGATTTATTTTTTGCATTTTCAACACTCCCTCTCAACACGAAATGGATTACCTACTACCCCGATCTTACCTCTGTGAAACTCGAATTTGCATCTTGACAATTCCTTTGTCAAAATATATGGATCCTGCTCCTCTGTAAGAATGTACTCCATCATCATGATTCTCCTTTGCACACAATATTGTAGATGGTGATATTGTATGTTAGTATGCTTTGAATAATAATGAAAAACTAGATTTTCAAAGACTTTGATACAACTCTAGTTGTCACAGTAAATCACTATAGGATCCATCTACTAACCAAATAACCCAACAAGAATCTTCCTCATCCAGATATCCTCAACAGTTGCTTGACTAGCACTCATGCACTTTGCTTCTGTTGAACTGAGTGCAATTGATCTCTACTTCTTTTTGTACCAAGAAACTACTTTTGACCCAATACTAAATATTCCATTTGATGTGTTCTTCCTATCAAATGGACTTCCTGCACAATCTGCATCTGTTATGCCTTGAAGCTTCA
Organism: Pinus taeda; assembly: GCA_000404065.3. Lineage (NCBI taxonomy): Eukaryota > Viridiplantae > Streptophyta > Pinopsida > Pinales > Pinaceae > Pinus > Pinus taeda. Next base: position 179,005 of record APFE031027954.1, on the reverse strand, counting down.
CTCCCTCCTTTGTGTACCAAATACCAAACTAAGTGGTGACTCTGTGGTATATCAATACATGTTTAGATGTCTTCCAATAGGTTTTGGTTGGATTAACCATGGCTTGACTAAGTTTGTTAATTGCAAACACATTTTCGGTCATGTGTTCACCAAATACATAATTGAACCCACAAGTTGTCTATAAATAGTAGCCTCCACTACTTCACCTGAAGTAGCATATTCTTTCCTCCTATTACCTACCAAAGGAGTCCCCATGGGTTTGCAGCTCTACATGTGGAACTTCTTCAATATCTCATTGGCATACTTTCCCTGAGAGATAAATAGTTCCCCACCTCCTTACCATACTTCCGTACCAAGAAATTAATGCATGAGCCCCAGGTCCTTCATCTTGAATTCTCTTGCAAGATCCTCTTCGCAATATTTTATCAGCTTCTCATCACTTGTTAGAATCATATCATTGACATATAATACTATAATCAATAGTTTACTTTCAACCACAACATGGTAAAGGTTTTCACCTTCTTCACTTTTGGTGAAGCCCAACTCAGTGAAATAGTTGTCAATCTTGGTGTACCAAGCACGAGGTGCTTGTTTAGTCCATACAGTGTTTGCTTGAGTCTGTACACATGTGAATCTTTGTTGAAGGTCTCAAATCCTTTTGTCTACTCAATATACTTCTCTTCCTCAATCATACCAGTTAGGAATATTTTCTTCACATCCATTCGATGTATCATCCATCCCATCTGTGCTGACAGTGCTAGAATAGATTTGATTGAATCGTACCTTGCTACTGGAGCAAAGGTATCATCTTAATAAACTCCCTCCACCTAAGAGAATCCTCTAGCCAAAAATCTGGCCTTGTGTTTCTCCACACTCCCATCTGCTGCTTGCTTTACCTTGTAAATCCATTTGGAACTCACCACTGACTTATTTATTGGCCTTGGGACCACTTTCCAAACATTGTTTTTGATAATGGAGTCATACTCCTCAACCATGGCATCAACCCATATTGGTTTTTGCACTACTTCCTTGAATGAGGATGGCTCAACCTCTACACTCTTGCTCATCAGAGCAATGTAGCTAGTGTATAAATCTGGTGACCTCATGTGCCTGCGTTGTGATGTGGGTTCTCCCACATTCTCTCTAGCTTCATGCATTAATCTATCACCCCTTCTGGTGCACTTCCTTCCATCTTTGGAATTATTTGCATGAGTGGATGCTTCCACTCTCTACTCATCTGCATGTGGTTGCTCCACATCATCCTAAGGTTCCTCCTTTAGAGCTAAAATCTCCTCATCTTCATGTGATTAACGCTCCCTTTCAAGGGAAAATCTCATGGCCTTCTCTTCATTGAACTTCACATCTCTACGAACCATTGACATCATGATGGATGGAAGGTACACCTGATAGTTGTGAGGTATATTAGTGTACCCCAAAAATATACCCAAATCAGCTATTGGCTCTAGATTTTTCCGTGCATCCTTGGTAACATGAGTGTAGACTAATGAACCAAATATCCTAAAGTGTGACACATATGGTTCCTTACCTGAAAAAATTTCTTTTAGTGTACTCATCCCAAGAATTCGATGAGGGATCTTGTTCTACAAAAAAATATGTGTGTTTCATGCTTCATCCCACAAGTACAATGGTAGGCCCTAATCATGTAACATCACTTGTGCATCTCCCACAATACTTATGTTTTTCCTTTCAGCCACCCCATTCTTCTGTGGGTTATGAGATTTTATTAGCTCCCTTCGAATGCCTTTTGATGCACATACATTCTTGAATTCATTCGACACATATTCTCCACTGTTATCACTTCCAAGAGATTTAACTTTCCTACCAATATCTTTCTCGACAAGTTCTTTAAATTCACAAAATTTATCAAACATCTTATCTTTCTTCTACATGAAGAAAATTCAGCACTTAAAAAAAACATCATCAACAAATATTACATAATAGCTGTGCTTAGAAATGGATTTTGTTGATAATAGTCCAGACACATCTGAGTTAACTCTAACAAGGATCACTTTCACTCAATTTTTTTTATCATGAAAGGAAGCCTTAGTGTAATTCCATAAAGTTCGAACTACCCTTAAGGGAATATTTGAGTCTCAATCCGTAGAACGACATCCTGTTGGCACTGAAGTACGATAGTGCAAATTTGATTTCTCGTGCAAAAGACAAACTCGTATTCTCCTCTTCTATATTAATCTCAACTATGATACCATGTGGAAATTCCTTGCAGATTCAAACTATAGACTGTAATATGCTAAAACAATTGGCTTGAGTCTACTCTACTCATCAGTGGAAACAATAAATGATCGATGAAATCATGAAGCATACAAGAGAAAGAATTCAATCACACATAACACAATAATTTTATGGGGAAATCCACAGCTAAAAACCCATCCTATCTATACAAGAGGTGGAATATTTGGATCATATTGTATCTCATGAAGTGTTAAGGTAGACCCTAAAAAAAATAAAGCCATTAAGGAATGGAAAATCCCCACAACTATAAAGCATCTTCGAGGATGTCTCGAGTTGACAGGGTATTATCGCAAGTTTGTTAATAATTATGGGAGAATATCAACACCTCTAGCAACATTACTAATAAAGATGCATTTTCATGGAATTCAAAAGTAGCTAAGTCCTTTGAACATATTAAAGAGGAAATGTGTCTAACACTAGTCTTAGCTACTCCAGACTTCACAAAAACTTTATTGTGGATTGTGATGCCTCAGGAAATGGAATTGGTGTTGTTTTAATGCAAGAAGGAAGACCCGTCACTTTTGGAAGTCGTCTAATCAAAGGAAATTGTTTACACAAATCCTATTTATTAGAAGGAAATTTTGGCAATACTACATGCACTAAAGCAATGGTGAACTTATCTAATGGGAAGACACTTCAAGGTAAAATAGATCATGGTAGTCTTAAATACTTTTTGGAACAAATATTATCTTCAAAAGAGCAAAAAAAATGGGTCACAAAGATGTTGGGTTATGACTTTGAAATCATCTACAAAAAAGGGAATCAAAATGTCGTTTCATATGCACTCTCAAGAAAGGATGAGGATGTGGAATAATTTCTTTGTCCCATTTCTAGTATCCAACCTAATTCGATAATCGAAGAAAGGGATGAATGGAAGAATGACAAAGAGGTGTGGACACTCATTCAAAAATTAAATAAAAATCCTAGTAGATTTGATAAATTTAGCTAGAAGAATGATTCATTATGGTACAAAGATCACTTATAACTTTGTAAGAATTCCCAACTCAAACAAAATATTATTTTGGAATTGCACACCTCCCCCTTAGGAAGGCACTCAGGATTTTTAAAAACTTACCACAGGCTCAAGAAGGATTTTTTGGGATGGCCTTAAATCTGATATTTATAAGTTTGTAGAAAAATATTTTGTTTTCCAACAAAATAAAGTTGAGACAATTAATACCCCGGATCTGTTAGAACCTTTAGTCGCATTGGGAAGAGGTCTCAATGGAGTTTATCATAAGTTTACCCAAGTCTAAAGGAAAGAGTTTCATCATGGTGGTAGTTGATAGACTTACCAAGTATGCACAATTTTCTACATTATCTCATCCTTTTAAATCGAGTACAATTGATGCTGCATTTATGGAAACAATTCAAAAGCTACATGGAAACCCAAAGATTATTGTAAGTGATAGGATCCTAGTTTCACTAGAAATTTTTGGACGGAATTATTTTCTTGTCTTGGTATTCAATTAGCTCATAGATCATCTTATCATCCTCAATATGATGGGAAAAGTGAGATAGTGAACAAATGTTGGGAAGTTCATCTTCGTTGCTTTATATCTCATAAACAAACACAATTGGTCAAGTGGTTACCTCTAGCTGAATGAGCGTATATCACTTCCTTCCATACTGAAGCAAAAATGATGATCCAGACTTATGCAGGAATGTAAAAGAATATATATATATAAACATAAGCACAGAGATGAAGCAGGAATAAAACTTCATTTCATTAATATCAAAGAACTAAAACATGCTTACATAAAAAATGGAAACAAACTAGCTCGAGCAATGGTGGCTTATCTCTGAGAAGCGATTTGGTAGCTACATTCCTATGAATTGTCTTACAATGAGGCTTGAAGGTCTGTTTATTATTGATAAACAATGGAAAACCCTAAACATCCAAAAACATAACCCTAGGAGATGAAGCGCCAAAACTATGGGCCTCGTTTGGGTAAATTGGTACATCAACTTCCCAAGGTCATAACTTTGGCATATAATCTCTTTCTAATGTGAAAAATACCTGGTTAGAAATATTTATCCTAGGAATACAAATTTTGCAAACATCAATCAAAAACTCATGTTTTCTCAATTGTCCCAAAAAAACATCATTTAGGGCCTCAAAACAACGTTGAATTTAGGACTTGAAAAACTGCCAAAAATAGTAAATTGTGCTACAATTAAGGAAAATAAAAAATTGAAAGAGGAAGTGGTGGGGGTCCAAGTGGAATAGGAAAGTGGACCCCCATATCCATCTAGATCATTCCTCCCCCGTAGGAAGCAATGGTCCCCATTGTGTTGAGTAACCCCGTGAGATGGGGAAACTTTAGCTGAACTTGGTCCTTGGTGAGTCACTTGCCTTTGTGCAGGAGTTGGCCAGCTTTAACAACCTGATATAGTTGGATATTTTGATAATGAGTGTTCTTGATCTATGCGTCCATGCTCCAATCAATTGTGGCATGTTCCATGTAGTCTAGATTTAACTCTATTGGTGTGAATTGTTCTACAATGTCTGATATGTCCAATAATGGTGGGAAGTATGGTCGAAGGTGGTCCACATTGAACACTAGGTGTAGGACAAGAAATGGAGGAATGATGAGCTCAAAATCATTGTCTCCCACAACCTTGGTAATGTTGTAAGGCCCATATCAAAGTATTCTGAGCTTCCGATGGGCTCTGGTAAGGCGTTCTTTCTACAAACACAACCAAACTTTGTCGCCCACCTGAAACTTGTGTGGCACCCAACGTTGATCATGCCAATGCTTTTACTTGGAATTTGAATTCTCCAAGATGTCATAAGCATGCTTGCAGATGCCTTGGATGCATTCAATAAATCTAGTTGCTTTATCAGCCTTGGAAAATACATGTGTGGATTCTATCTAAGTAGTTGCATAAGGCATGGAAACATCAATTGGACACAATGGTTGAGATCCTAGACCCACTTGAAAGGGACTGTGATCAATCGAGCTATGGAGAGCACTATTATAACTGTGTTGTACATAGGGAAGATTCTCATCCAGGATTTGTGGATGCTTGGATTTATACATGTAGAGTATGTGCATTATCATCCTATTGACGACCTATGTTTGGCCATTAGTCTGGGGATGGATTGTAGTCAACTTGGTGAACTTGGTGTCTAATAGTGTCTAGAGGCTTGACCCAAATGTGCCTAGGAGCAAGCTATCCCGATATGATATAATGGTCTATGGGATCCCAAAATGTGCCCACACTCGTTCAAATAATATTTTGGCAGTGTCCTTTGATGTGATACTATTATTACAGGTCGCCAATATGGGCATATTAGAAAAATTGTCCACGACCACGAATACACAGTCATTACCATGCTTGATAGAAGGGAGGCCAGACATATTTTCCATGGAGATGGATTCTGAAGGCTGGTTGGGAGTAGGCAAAGGAGTGTCCAGGCCTTGCTTCTTGATGGTTGGCTTGGCAATACCACAGGCAATGCAGGATCTGATATATTTCCTAACAACCAGTTAGTGTTTTGGCCAATAAAAGTACTTTTTTAGTAGAACCACAATTTTATCCACACCAAAACGTCCTACGACCCGACTATAGTGCGCCTCCAAAATCATCTTGGCACACTCACTTGAAGGAACACAAAGGTGGTCCAGGTAGAATAATAATGTGTCCTGGAAGTGGAAGTCAGGAACTTGCTTTCAATCTATTAGCATCTGCTATGTGGAGGTGAACTCTAGATCATTTTTTTATAGTTGCAACCATCTAGAGGTCTCATGGCCATAAGAGTTGAGAATAGTAGTCAGTGTTGCAACTGTGGACCAACTGAGGCAGTATGCAACATGATTGGTGTTTCCTTTTTGTATTTAATGTTCAAGTGGAATTGTTGTAGATATGTAGACAACTTCTGATGGTGATCATTCTACAAATTCCCTTGTGTTTATATAAACTGAAGAGATCGGTGATTGATGTGGATGATCGTCTTCTTCCCTAGAATGTAATGCTTCCATTTTTCAGTAGGCTTGCATGATGGAATACATCTCTTTATCATAGGTGGGGTACTTCTGAATTGTATCTGAAAGTGTCTCACTATGATAGGCCATTGGATGCCCATGTTGGGTGAGAAATGCACCAATATTATAATTGAAGGTGTATGTCTCAATTTCAAATGGTTGTTGCAGGTCTAGTAATGTGAGTACCAGAGCAAAGCACAGGCGGTCCTTCAAATCAACGAATGCATTATGTTTTAACTTCTACTCGATCTTAACAACATACCGGGAAGCGACACCAAGGGAGTGGATGTCTAGGAAATCCATCTCATCTTGGATGTATTTGTGGAGACAACTGCGGTACTTGAGTACCATATTCCACTCAATATCCTTGATACCTAACTTCATGCAAAGGGTATGAAAAAAATTCTAAAGTCTAGCACGTCTTGGTCCCTTCCTTGCCATAGTGTGGTCCACTTTATGTACTTATCTTCATAGCTCCCGACAAGGTAATACTACTCCTTGATGGCGTCTCGTAAAGAGTTCCAAGTGGGTGCGACTGAAAAAGGTGAGGGTTCCCTCTCATCCTTCTGATCACAGTAGGTTTCCCACCAGTCCTTTATGTGGGGGGGAAACTTTAAGGAGTGAAAAAGTAATATTTTCCCTACTAGAAAATTCATGAACCAAAAAATGCCCTTCTAATTGATTTGACCATCTATCTATGGTGTTTGCATCTATCTAGCCTTCAAATATGGGAATATCAAAGTTGACTTATACCTTGAAGGGGGTGGTGTCGCTGGAGTGGCTTCCAGATGAAGATGTGTCACCTATGGGAATCCATCAAAGTATCTGCACAAATTTGTCCATCATCACATTCTTATGTCACTCAGGGGTGTAGGTTTTAACCCTATATAGAAATTACATGCATACGAATTATAAAAACAAAAAATAAACAATGGTGAGAGCATAAAACATGCAACAAATATACATAGAGATTTTCCCGTGGATCCCAAAACCGAGACTACCATGATTTTTCATTATATTCCTTTCAATGTTACAATACATATGTATATATGTCGAAGCATCCATAGACCCCAATCCATTAACCCTGAATTAGAACATAATTGTTGTTCCCTTGATTGGATCTACAAAATACCATGGGAAGAAAAACATCATGCCCAAAACCATGTGCAAAAACCAGGCACAAAACCTTAGGTAGGTTCACCCACCAAATATAGGGTCCAAAAAAAATTCCTTGAGGCATTGTTCTGGACCCCGTAGATGGGGGCCACCACCCCCCTGTTGCACCCAGCACAATGAAGAGGGGGGGCTTTTTCACCCCCATGCATGGGGCTAGGCGTGGAAAGAATTAAATACACTCGACATTCTCCCACTTGTTTTTTCTTTCCACAGGAGAGCTTAATCATTTGTCCAACCCTGCAATGCCCATTATTTCTCTACACCAAGAGAACTTCTTAATGCTCATAGACTTTGTTAATTCATTTGCAGTATTCTTCAAAGTGTCCACATTTACCAACAAAACCTTTCTATCCTCAACCATATCCCTTAAAAAGTGATACTGGACATCAATGTGCTTTGTCTTTGAATGATAGGTTTGTACTGTTGACCAGAAGATCTGATAGGAATAATCAGTCAAGAAGCCATCTTCTTAATTGGTTGCATTGGCATTTTGATATAGTTTGAGGATATATTGTCTTGTAAAGAAACACAGGTGGCCAGGTGCTGCCACCAAGCTTTGAGTTTTAAGTTTCAGGTCTTAGTATTTTTTTTAGTCCAGTTTGTCGATTGTGTTTAAGTATCGAGTCAGTTATTATTTGAGTGAGATTCAATTTGTGTCATCAAGTCATTAGTTTTCAGTCATGCATTTCAGTTTGATTTTTTGACTCCATTGCCCAATGGATGAAGGCACTGTCTGCTCTCCCAGAGATCTGCCGTTCTTGGCACCTCCAAGGAGCTACCATCCCCATTGGAGCCAATGTTAGTGTCAGTCTTTCCAGCCTTCCTTCAGTGATCAAACATGCTCTTACAAAATGATTTTAAGGTGTCAAGGTCAAATTTTGTCATTTCAATAAGTCTTCAAGCAAAATTTGGTCACTAGGCATTAGGTCTAGGCTTTGCTTTCACTCCTTTCAAAATTTCCCAAATGTTAGTCTATGTCGCTATTCAGCTGAGTCTATCATCATTCATAGCGTTTTCATCGTCATGTCAGGTTCCATTGGGTCATTTCACACCTTGTTCATGCTTCAGTTGCGCCTAGGTAAGGTCATTTCCCTCTCCTAGGGTTTTGAAGGCAATTTCTCTTGGACGGTCAAATCATTAGCAAAACTTGTATCCAGATGTTCATACACCTTCCCCTATCCTTAATATACCTTATCGAACACTTCCCATCACTGAGATCCCCAAAATTCCTCATTTTTGCGCAAACCCTAGTTTCTTGCTACAACCTGGCAATTTTCTAGGTTGGGCCTGTGTTTTGCTCTTTTGGACCCCTTCCCCTCACTCAATCTCTGAGATTCCACTTTCCCCTACTTCCTAACATCCCTCCTTACTTCCCAA
>APFE031027954.1:133803-151860 GCA_000404065.3 Pinus taeda | reverse complement strand
ATGAATATAAACTATTAATGGCATTTGAAGATGATGATTATATGGATGCTATAGATGTGGATAACCTTTTTGAAGAAATTACTAGACTCAAGAGATGTATAAAAGAAAAGAATATGATCATTGATACTCTACAATTTCAAATTGATGAAAAGGAAAAACATTTTGAAAAGTTAGAAGGTGAAATTGTTGCTCTTAGAAAAGAGATTGAGAAAACAAAAGCTATTAATCTTAAGTTTGTCAAAGGATCTGAAACTCTGGATGAGATTATCAATGTACAACGTTTCCCTCTAAACAAGACAGGTCTGGGCTATAATGGAGAAACTTCTCAAGCATCCACTTCAAAAAGTTATCTTGATCAACAAAAAGGAGTGAGCAAAAGCACAATGGAGACTATCAGGTAAAGTAGGGACAAATTGCAAACAAAGGCTATCAGGGGCAATCTGTTTTAAGAGTGAACAAAAGCTACAACCAGCCACAGGTAAAGTCTTCTCAATTTGGTTCAAGAATGAATGACAATAGAGATTACAATCACTTGGCCGGTAGATTTGATAACCGCAGAAGTTTCTTCAATGGACAATGTTTTTCTTGTCATAACTTTGGTCACAAAGAAGCTCAATGTGTTGCCTATAAGACAATCATGACTAGAGAAGCTTAAAAACAAAGAAATATGCCTGCAATCACGAAGAGGACCTACAACAACTTTTCTGCCCTTGAAAGTGAAATTGAATGTTCTATTTGTAATAATTTTGGTCATGAAGATTCTGAATGCAGGAGCAGGTTTTGGAAATCAACTCAGAAGGAACAAACCTCAAGTGCCAAAACATGGAGAATCAAGGAAACACAACCAGAAAGATGTGGGATAGCTTTATATGCGGATGGACAAGAAAATCAATGGTACATTGACAGCGGATGTTCGAAGCATATGACAGGTGATAAAGAAAAACTTGAATCATATACTGCTTTAGAAAAGGGAAAGAAAGTTTCTTTTGGAAATGATACCCCAGCAGCCATAAAGGGAAAAGGAATTACTCAGTTGAAAGAGGATGTCAAAGCTGGTAATGTTCTATATGTTGATGGCTTGAAACATAATTTATTGAGTGTCAGTGAGATGTGCGATAATGGGACCGAGGTGATATTTCGATCAGATGGGTGCAGGGTTCATGATCTTGATACAAGAAGAACAGTAATCGAAGGCAAAAGAACTCCAAACAATCTATACATATTTGAAGAAGGAGAACAACAATGTTATTTGAGCAAGAATGATGAACACTGGTTATGGCACCGGAGGTTGGGGAATCTAAGCTTCTCACAAATAAGGAAAGCATGCAAGTACCAGGCAGTTCGTGGTCTACCAGACATCAAAATTCCAGACAACACCATATGCAAATCATGTCAGTTTTGGAAGCAAACCAGAACTAACTTCCCTGAGAAGGAAGGATTAGCCAGCAGGCCTCTTGAGCTAGTTCATACAGATGTATGTGGTCCATTTAGGACAAGGTCACCTCGAGGAGCAGAATGCCTCATATTATTCATTGATGACTTCTCCAGGATGGTTTGGTTAGGACTTATGAAACATAAGGATGAAGCATTCGAAAAATTCAAATCATTCAAGGCCTTGGTTGAAAATGAATGAGATTACAAAATTAAGTGTCTCAGGTCTGACAGAGGTGGAGAGTTTACCTCAAATGAATTTTTCGATTTCTGTGAAGAACATGGAATAAGAAGGGAATTCTCTACAGCTAGGACTCCTCAGCAAAATGGAGTGGTGGAAAGGATGAACAGAACAATCCAAAAAATGGCTCGTGCTATGCTTGATGAGTTTGGAACTCCCGCAACCTTCTGGGGTGAAGCTGCATATGCTGCGGTTGTAATTCTCAACAAAAGAAATGTCCGAGTGAACATCACTCAAACTTTACATGAGCTCTGGTATGGTGAGACTCCTTCGGTAAAGCATTTCAAAAATTTTGGGAGCAAATGCTATATTAAGAATACTGATGAACAACTTGGCAAACTTGAACCTAGTGCAGATGAAGGCATTCTCCTTGGTTATTCTCCATACAACAAAGCATATAAGTGTTATAATAAAAGACTTGGAAGAATTGTCGACAACATTGATGTAGTGGTTAATGAAAAAGGATACATCCCTAGGCAAGTAAATCATGAAGATATCGAAGAAGATGAAGACTACGCTCCAAATCAAAAAAATGATGAAGAAGAACCTCAAGAGGCACCAGAGGAATAGATAAGGATAGAAGAAAGGACTCCATCTAGGTACGTTCAGAAGAATCATCCAGAATCTCTGATTTTGGGGTAGAAAGAAGCAGGTGTACAAACTAGAAGAACAATTGCAGAAGCCTCAAGCTATATGGCATTGCTCTCCTCCACTGAGCCACAAAATGTAAAAGAGGCATGCAAAGATGAATGCTGGATCAAGGCAATGGATGAAGAACTTGAGCAGATTGAAAAGAACAACACTTGGGAGTTGGTTCCTAGACCAAAAGATAAGAATGTCATAGGGACAAAATGGATTTTCAAGAACAAGTTTAATGAAAATGGGGATGTTATTAGAAACAAGGCCAGAATTGTTTGTAAAGGATATGCTCAACAAGAAGGAATAGACTTTGAAGAAACTTTTGCTCCTGTTGCTAGAATTGAGGCCATTCGAATGTTTCTTGCTCTCTCAAGCTTTCAAAAGTTCAAAGTTTTTCAAATGGATGTGAAATCAACCTTTCTGAATGGGGACTTGGAAGAAGAAGTGTACATTGAGAAACCAGATGGTTTCATCCTTGGGAATGATCCAAATCTTGTATGCAGACTAAAAAAGGCTCTCTATGGGCTTAAATAGGCTCCAAGGGCTTGGTACTATCGTTTGGACAAATATCTTCATCAACAAGGTTTTTCAAAGGGATCAACAGATAGTAATCTTTATATAAAAATTGAAAATGGCAAATTGCTAATACTTGTTGTGTATGTAGATGATATTATCTTTGGCAGCAATGAAGAAGCTATGAGTCAAAGCTTTGCCTTGGTGATGCAGAAAGAATTCGAAATGTGTTTTCTTGGAGAACTGACATACTTTCTTGGATTGCAAATCCAACAAAATGAAGGCGGGATCTTCTTGTCTCAAACCAAGTATCTCAAGTAGATTTTGAAAAAATATGGCATGGAAGATGCAAAACTAGTATGTACCCCCATGGTCACAGGATGCAGCCTCAGTGCAAATGATGAATCAACAACAGTGCATCAACCAACCTACAGGTCTATTATTGGAAGTCTACTTTATTTGACAGGTACTCGACTAGACATCATGCATGCAATGGGAATAGTTGGAAAATTTCAGGCAAATCCAAAGGAAACACATCTTCAGGCAGTGAAGAGAATCTTTAAGTATCTTCAAGGAACTCAAAACTATGGCTTATGGTATCCTAGAGATACAGATCTCACACTTCATGCTTATACAGATGCAGATTGGATCGGAAGCGTGGATGACAGGAAGAGCACAAGTGGTGGAGCATTCTTTATGGGTTCCAGATTAGTATCCTGGTTCAGCAAGAAACAGAGTTCGATTGCCTTATCTACAGCTGAAGCAGAATATGTGGTAGCTGCATCTTACTGCACTCAACTCCTTTGGATGATGCAGACCTTGCAGGATTTTCAAATCACTTGTACACCACCTATCCCCATCTTATGTGATAATACAAGTGCAATCAACATTTCAAAAAATCCTGTGATGCATTCAAAGACCAAGCACATACCAAACAAGTATCACTTTCTTCGGGAACAAGTGTTGGAACAAAAGGTCAAATTGGAGTATGTTCCTTCTAACGAATAAGTTGCTGACATTATGACCAAACCACTGCCCAGGGAAATTTTTGAATATCTCAGACAAAAGCTGGGAGTTGTTGATGTATCATCTTGCTGTTAAATCTTATCAGTTTCAAAGAAAAATGGGTGTACGCGTTTTGGATAAGGTGTATCCGTGTACATACGCTAGTTTGTACAAAGAAAGTCGCGTATATGGAGGCTTGATGGATATCAAAAGGAGCGGGCCCTGGTTGAAGATATTCTGATGTGGGTCTGACAGAGACCATCCGGCACAGGTTCAGGGGGAGCAGATAATCTTCTAATAATGCATTGTTGGCATCATTCTAGAAGCTTTTGGTTCGAGTTCATAGTTGTTGTTGATTTCAGGTGGAACAAAGGCAGAGGGCGAACAGAAGGAAATCTTGGTTGTTGATCTGAATGATGATTGACAGTTGCTACTGCTATCAGTTGTTGATGACTTTTTCATGTTTTGAATATTCATCTCTATGTCATGTATCTCTTTCTTATATGGTGTCAAGGTCATGTAACGGCCTATTTTGGTTTCCCCACTATGCCTGGGATGAAGATGTAATGTATTTGGTCATCATATGTAAATTTCGGATGTATTCCACTTGGTTGGATGGATGATCCCCACTTGGTTGGGAGATGGAAGGTCTTGTATTGTTGCATAAGTCTTGGTTCTTCTTAAAGAACATCCTTTTGCAGATCTTTCCTACAGTCAGGGGGAGCATGGTCAGCACAGCAGGACAAAGATTTCAGCGTCTACTTAGGGGGAGCACAACCCTTTGCCCTTGATGACAAAGGGGGAGAATGATCTTGGTGTTTCCATCAAGTCCAAAGGGGGAGATTGTTGGCATTATGGCACAGGTTTGGAGCTACGGCACAGGTGTTGTCCTTGATGGCAACCTTTTGGTAACAGATCTCAGTTCAGACTCTCAGAAAGTAGAAAAAGACATATAAGCAGGTTCATCTAGACGAAGGCGCGTATACATGCGGGTTATACATTACAAAAAAGCGTATATGTTGGGGATCATTATTTTGGTCCATGACAGTTAGATCTTGGAACTTGAACCTATGTTTTGGACCATGGCGTCTCGTCAGATGTGTTGATCCCTAGTTTTGGGTTCATGGTATTGAAATGTTATGGTTTTGGACCATGTTATTGGGAAGGCCTAAGGCTATAAAAGAGGAAGGAGATCTTGTGACAAATCACCATCTGGATTATAATTGAAGATCTGAAAAGTACAAGAGCTGGTATATTGGGTGGTGATGCAGATCTGGATCTGAAGGAAGGAGGAACCTTAGCGCAAAAGGAAGGATAAGTTCTATTCATGGGTCATAATCTTTAAGCTTGAATGATAGTATCTTTGTATGATTTTTATCTGCTAGATGTGACACTTGCATGATCTATCTGGTAATCTGGGTTAGTTAATGATTGAATAGTTGAAAGAGTGAATTATCCTTCGTAAGATCTGTACGCAGGTTCAGTAAGGAGAAGGCGCGTATACACGCAGCTTTAGTGAAGTAAATGGGCGTATATGCAGGTTGTTCCATACGCAGATGCGTATGCACGCAAGTTGCAGACTGTTGAAATTGTGTATTTGCTTTAAGTTGTGATCTAGTTGTTTCTGCTTATAGCTGCTGTGTTCTGGGTTCTGTTGTGTGGTTTCTGGCACTGTGTTTTGGGTACAGCTGGCAGAGACGTATCTACTTGATTTCAGATCTAGTTGGTGAAAAGGAGTTTGGTTGATGAAGAATTTCTTGATGATTGTTTGATGTTCATGGATCCAGTCTGAAAATTGATGAAACATGGTCCCTGGAAGAAAGAGAAGGGTGTAGCCTTCTGTATGCCAGCACCTACGTACTAGTATCTTGGCTAGTGCAAGAGCTAAGGGGGTTTTAGCTCCCTTCCAGGAGAGCCTGGAAAATGAGAGAGGGTTGTAGCTCTCTGCAGGTTGCAGCCTGCATACTGGTAAAAAGACTGCACCAGTATATTGTAAAAGAAGTTTCTAATTGAAAAGAATATAGAGACGAATTGCAGTAGGTGGTTTTCACCCACATTGGATTTCCACCTTATATCTTGTGTTCTTGTGTGTGACTGTCTTTCTGCTCTGTTTTACTGTCTCTGGTTACTGTTATTTGATTCTGCATCACAGATTAACAATCATCATCAGAAAGATTAAGTAAAGTAAAATCTTGTTTTGTATACGCGGGTTTCCTTCTGCGTAATCGCGTATATACGTAGGTTAATTAAACTGAAGTAGCGTATATCAGTTGTTTTTGAAAAAGGAATAATTACCTTGATAATACTGATTCACCCCCCCTCTCAGTATTATTTACAACACCATCTACACCTATAGTTTAGCATCATACTAGCCCTTATGTCAGTGGACATGTTATTTACAATAGCCCAATCCATCTCCTATTGGGAACCCTCCTCTTGGGGGGAATTTGCCTCTGTATTATCGTCCTCTTTCGGTTGGGGGGAACATGTTGTAGGCTCATTTCCATCTCATTAAATTAGTGCTCAACCTCAAATGAATCCTCCCTATTCAAGAATGGTTGCTAATGTTTGGAAACCTACTTTTCTTATTCAACCTAGTTCAGTTGTGGCTTCACTTTTGGCCTCTCAACATGTTCCATCTACCCCTGAGATTTATGTTCAACAACCCATGTCTCAACCTATCCAAACTCAAATAAATGTGATCCAATCTTTACAGGTTGTACCTTTAACTCAACCCATTCCACCAGTATCTGGTGCATCTCAACCCATGTATACCCAGCCTCTTCAAGTTAACTATCAATCACAATAGTTCTAGAAAGCCATTCCTCAAGCTCAAATGGGTTAGAAAATGTATGGTATGGCATAGGCACAACCACAACTGGATCCACTTTATGTTGGGATGATTCAAAATCCCACTAGTCAAAAATATATGTCATATCAAGGTATCCCTTAGATACCTTATGGCCAGCAAGTCTAAACTCAATCGTTTCAACCTTTGCAAGTTCATCTTGGAGCTGGACAATAGGGTTATGTGTATATTGGCTATCAAAATCCTCCCTATCCTGAGAAATAGATACCCATTGCTCAAGATATCCCTTATTATCCATAATTTCCTCCAGAAAACCTTAATAGGAAATTTCCATTCGTGGTGAATCTTGAATTGTCATATTTAACCAGGTTCACCAATGATCCCATTGCTCATTCTCCTTGGTGGCCAATTATTCCTGCCAAGTTGCGTTACGATATTCCTAAATTCAGTGGAAATCTTGGAGAATACGTATCTACTCACATAATGACTTATCACTTGTGGTTTTCTTTGAACTCACTCAATGATTATTATGTTCATTTGCATCTTTTCCAACATACACTCACTAGTATGGCAGGTAAATAGTAAGTATAATTACCTCGAGCTTCATTTGATACTTTAGTTCCTTTACTACTACATTCCTAACACATTTCCAGTTATCTATCAAATATGAGACTGGAACAAAACTCTTAACCAATTTCAAATAGAGTAAGTCCGCTCACATCTCCGATCATATTCATGAGTGGCGACGTCGTTGTTGTCCAGTTAAGACTTTTGTTCTTGCCTAGTTGTTCGTTGAATGGTTAATAAAGTCTTTTTTGCCATCTATTGCAGAAGACGTAGCCAAAGGTGGAGTCATAAATGAAGAACATGTGATCGCTCATGCCCAGTACTTAGATCTCATTTATACCTAATCTAGCACATTGTATGATAAGATATTATATGCTCATCGACCTACCGATATTGTTTCTCAAACTCATGGTAAATAATCACATGATGTTGATGGTATGATTGGTTGTACCAGTCAGCAGTCAACGAGCAAACCATCTGGTTCAACTATTGCTATCACTACTTAAAGCCCTTCTTCCACTCCTGTAGCTTCTAATTTTGAGATCAATGTCGTTCAATCATCTAAAGGTAAATCTCTACAACCAGGAAGTAGGAAGAAAGGCAAAGGCAAGAAAAAGAAAGACAGTGCTCCACAGGATAAACAAAACTATTAGTCTCTTGAAGAGAAGAGGAAACCTCATTACCCATGTCTAATATGTAATGAGGATAATTTCACTTGTGATTGTCCACGTCGGGTTAAGGTGAATCAATTCCTTAAATCCTTCACTAAATTCATTGCGTTAAAAAAAATATTCCCCAATCAAGAGACCCATTTGGTTGCCAGCGACCCTACTTCCTCCAATTTAGTTTTAATGATTTCCTTTACTAAGCCTAAAAAATATATTTTGGTGGCTACCCAAAGTAAGGACTATGGTAATGTGAATCCTTCAAACGATTAGGCTACTAATCAACCTACCAGTTCGATGGAATCTCGATCAAACTCTACTCCAAATTTCGTACCTACTAAATTAATGATTAAGACTCACATGGGTGTTATCCATAAATCGACATTCAACCCTCGTGCAAGAGCTTCTTAAAATTATAACATAGTTGACGACTTGGCTCAAGTCCCATCAGCTACATCCACTCTTCAGGTGTTGAAAAATTTCCCCACCCAAAAGAATGCTTTGCTCTTGGAAATTGGATATATTGATCCTTAAAATTCCAACCTAGTAGTCTTTAACCATGAGAACCATACAACTCGACTTCTGGCTCAACTAACCTTCATGATCCAGGTTATTTTTCTTGGTAAGAATATTCATCATTACATTGTGGATGAGGGTGCTTCACGTGTATTATGTCCATGTCTTTCTAGAAGGATATTTCTTGTCCCAAATTAAGCCATTCAATAACCACTTTGAAAGTTTTTTGATGGAAGAAATTATAAACAATGTGGGATTTTGAATTCTCTACGGGTAGAATTAGGTGGAAAGACTGTATCAGTAGAAGTAAAATTTATCGATGGAACTCTAGATTATAATCTTCTATTGGGTAATACATGGGTCTATGCCATGTCTACGGTCGTTTCCACATATTTTCAAATGATCACTTTTCCTCATAAAGGTGGTATCGTAGCCATCAATAAGCTCACTTCATTTTCCATTGATTCTTTAGTTACTGGAATTTTGCCTCTCGTGGAGGAAACCCCTCACCCATATTAGCATGTTGGAGTTGGACTGTTTAAGTATTCCTCTCTCATGGGAACCTTTCAGATTCCTCCTCCCCCACTGCCTGAAAAATATACTTTGGTTTCCTATATTAATATTATCTCTTCTTGTATTGCTCTAGTTAATCCATGGGTAGCACTAGATCAATCTAATATCGATAGTTTTGGTGATCGTATGCCACTAAACCCTGTTGAGCTAGATTATGAAGCCATTCATTCGGATTGTGTGGCTTATTATGATCCTTCCTCTTCGATTAATTGGGTTGATCATTCTATATATTATGGTACACCATCTCATCCTTTCTCTTGTATGTTTTCCACCAATGAAAGAATCATGGAGATCATGATGCCAGATGATGCACCATGGGACGATCATCATCATCATTCCTCTCTTCCAAATTCCTTCGAGGACAATCTTAAAGAACTTTATTGACCCAATATCATTGAGTTATCTATGAATTACACATCCATTTATGATGTCGATATTGAGAAGAACTTGTCAAACATTGAAGAGAACATCCCTCTTGACATTTCAATTTAAACCTAGCATTGTCGAAAATCTACATATAGGTGTGCCTTTCTCTCTTGATCAGGGCAAGACTTATAAAGCCCTATTCCAATAATTCAGATATGTTTTCGCCCAGTCTTATGAAGAAATGTCTGGTATCGATCCAAGAATCATTGCGCATGAAATTAAAATGTTCCTTATGCTAAACTAGTGCAGAAACACCTTCACCCTATTCATCCCAAGAAGGTCGTTGTTGTCAAAGTTGAAGTCAAAATGATTCTACGAGTTGGTTTCATCTATCTCGTACATTTAATTGACTGTGTGTCTAATATTGTTCTTGTTATGAAAAAATAGGGAACAATCTACGTGTGCGTATGATTATTAGGACATCAATCATGTTTTTCTAAAGAACAACCATCCCACCCTGTTCATCAATCAGATCGTTGATGATTTTGTTGGTTGTGAGATATTTTCTTTTATGGACGGTTTCTCTATCTATAATCAAATCAACAGCATCCCAATGAACCAACATAAAACTATGTTTATTTGTCCCTAGAGCACATTTGTGTATAAAAAACTCCCTTTTGGATTAAAAAATGTTGAGGCTATGTTCCAGAGGGCCATGAATTATGCCTTTCACGACATCAAACATATTGTGCAACCTTATTTGGACGATTTTCTTGCTCATTCATGATATCAAGCCAATCATCCGATGCATCTTAGGGCCATCTTTTTATGATGTATACATTATAACATTTGACTCAATCCACACAAATATGTGTTTTGTGTTAGCTCTAGTCGCCTTCTTGGATTGGTTGTATCAAAACAAGGAATTCGTATTGATTCCGTAAAAGTTTAGGTGATCATCGATCTATCTGCTCCTTCTTCCTTCCTTCAGATTCAATGACTCTAAGGGAAGGCTAACTTAGGCTTTAGAGGTCCATTCCCAATTACGCTAAACTAACCAAAGGATTTAGTTGCTTGCTAATGAAATGGGTCCTCTTTAATTGGAATGACGTTTCTTAAAAGGCATTTGATGCCTTGAAAGATGTACTGATTCGGACATCTTTATTATACCCCCTATTTACAAACACGTTTATTTCTTGTACCTCATTGTTGTAAGTACTACCATTACTATGGTATTGGTTTTGGAGGATGATGTAGGAACTTAACATCCTATTATTACTTGAGTGAAAATCTCAATGATATCAAAGTCAAATACACCCATGTTGAGAAGTTAGCTTTGGAAGTTGTTCAAGCTATCCAGATATTTCACCATTACATCCTGCTCTGAAAAACTATGGATGTTACATATTGAAACCCCATGACATAAATCCTCTCACAACACTTACTCGGGGGGAATACTCTAAATGAATTTTCATCCTACAAGAGTGTTGTGGGATAAAATCCCCTAGGGTCTTGGGTGAATACCCTAGCAGACTGAGATTATCTATGCAAAGAAACACACATTCCATGCAATCATAATGCTACTATAAGCAAACTCTATGATAGGGGGCATACCTGAGGTCCTACGTTTGAGAAGAGCCTTCCAGGGTCCAAACCCTTCTTGGAGTTCCTTTGCTCCTTTGACCTGCAAAACAATCAATTCAAGAAAGTACAGCAGTATATGGACTAGACATCATAAAGAAACCATCTTCATATTATAAGGAAAGGTAGTTAGTTATGCAATTAAACGATTGTTCACACATGAATCATAATATGAATATCATAACATGAAGAAGATCTATATCAGGAACAAACACATGTGTTTCTTTTATTATAAACAAAGAAAGTACAGAAAAGGAACAATTTCACCTGAGTCGTCCTTTCCCAGGCTCCAAGTGGAACCGTCTCCCGGATTCATCCAGTCTCAAGCCTTTAACAAACTCCTTCCATGACTTACTCCATGATCTCTCAAGTAGTATGAAATCATCAACACACACAAGGAAACAAGGGTTTCCTATAGGATGGGGGAAGTGCAGGAGGCACAAGGATCTTCAGACTTGGTCAGGGAAATCTCAGCATAGAAATCTTTCTCTCTCTTCTCTCCTCCCTTTGGCCTTCCCATAGAAGCCTTTTTATACTTCTCCCAAAGTAGTTTTTTAGTTGGGAATTCGTTGGGAACAGTTGGGCCACGGGCACTAACAGGTAATCAAAAGGTAAAACCCGTGATCTCCACCCGAAATTAAGGAGATTTATTTTTTTTAAGTGTTTTTATACATATACGCGGGTTGGGTATACACAGACCTGCGTATGCACGTGTTTAGCTCAGGGAAATGTCGCGTATAAGGAAAAACATTGTTTTTTTTAATTTGGGGCCAGGTCTAGAAGGAGGGGTTTCCCTAGGCCATGAGTGCAGCATCACAAACCTCCAGAGTGAGATTTGGAGCTATAACAAAGAGTTTGACTTGGAATTCGTCAAATCCAAGTGAAAAAAAAAAATCCCTAGTTTTTGTTGAGTTAATTTGCGACCTTCCCAATTCTGAAACTGGAATAACATCCAACAATTCTATTCTAGATGATTCATTATTTCTGACCTTGTAATCTAACCCATGGTATGGAGACATTCTCATATATCTCTAGACCCATACTTTCTAGTCTAATACCTCTCACCCTGACCAGCAATGTATCTAATATCAAGCCTAACGTTATATTATAATCGATGACTCTCTCTAGCAACATAGTATCAATATAGCTTTTTGAAGGTGCCTCACCCATGAGGAGGATGAGAAAGTCTTAAATGAATGTCATTCAGGGGCATGTGGAAATCATTTGTCTATATATTCCACCGTACAGAAGATCCTACATGCTGGTTACTTTTGGCCCACCATATTTCTTGATTGTATCCTCATTGTTTAGAAGTTTCATGCACGCCATATTTTTTATCGAAAGCCTCATGCTTCACCTTCTCCTTTGCATCATGTTATTTTGGTTGGTCCTTTCATGAAATGGGGCATTGATTTCATGACATGTAACCCTAACTCAGCTGGGGGGCATGGCTATAGCATCATAGCGGTTGATTATTTTACCAAATGGGTCGAGGTGATACCTACATATAACAATATTAGTGAAACAACTACTTTATTTTTCTTCAACCATGTCATTGCATGGTTTGGTGTTCTGCAAACTATAGTTGTGAACCTAATGAGCCTTGGTATTGCAACAAGAATGCTGCAACTCCCAAGGCTATCGACTTTAATTATCAACTTGGGTTCGTACAAACTTAAGAGGTATCGGCACTATATGTGCAACATACAACATGTCTTTCCTTTTATGTCATGATGTAATGGAGTGAATGTACTGAAGTCAAATCCTAAACTAATTGCATAAAATGAAATGCTTGAAATGGAACCTTAACCTATTGTAAGAAAGCAAGTACAAGGAAAGAGAATGAAATCAAATGCTAAAACACACCATTTTCTAACTAACTCCTAAGAGGATTTGCTTCAAAAGAATGCTAAGTTAACATCTATGAAATCCTACTGTCCTAAGCATGCAGATTCAAACCATCAAACCTTCTACTATTGTGCATGTAAATGAATAAAATAAAATTGTTTTTCTTTTTGTCTTTTTTCATGTGAGAGTGTGAAGGCTAATCTCTTTTGGTGGTGTGGCAGGTGGCTTGGAGATGATGGTGAATGGTCAAAAGGTTTTGGAGACAATTAGGGACCCTTTCTATCTTCCTAGAGGCTTTTTCCTCAATTCAGCCTCAAAATAGGCCTTCCTACAAGATGCTGCAATGATTTCCTACAGGATCCCCTGATTTTCTATAGGATGTACAAATTTATTATAATTCATCGAATGACCAAGAAAATCAAATCCAAATTGGATGGGAAAAATTTTGGTATTAACTAGGATGTCTTAGGACCCCATTCCAAGTGGAATCACTCAAAAAGACCTATGTTAACCCATGCAAAAAAAATTAAAAAACATTACTAGTCCAAAATCTAGAAATTAGAGAACTAGTGAGATAGTAAATCTAAAAAATGCCTAACCAAATCAAGTGAAAATTCAATGGAGTAATTTTTGTTATGAAATATAATGTTTTTTTGATATAATGCAAGTGGAATCAAGTCAATTGAATCTCGTTAGCATGCTCTAAAAAATATCATAAATTTATTGTTCTTTGCCAAAAAGGAGGTCCAACAATCCAGATTTGGGAATAAGAAGACTAATCCAAGCAGCTCAATGATTCCTATGAACTTCCAAAGCTTTTACAAGGACGAAATAATGCTTATGATCCTTCCAAAGAGCTTATATCAACCATTTAACTCAATCATACAACAAGAAATTATTAATCCTAAATGCAGAAATAGAAAGACATAAAAACTAGAGATGCATGTGAATAAGAAATGAAAAGAAGGAAAGAAAATGATACAAAATGGATTTGAGGCTCCTAGGATGGACAAGCCCAAGGAAACTCAGAGACCTATGGAGGAGAACAAGATTTAGAAGCTGAACATGACACCAATCTTCATTATTTTCATCAATGGGATTACATCCCTGCAAGAAAATACAATGGAGCTGCAAAAATAGAAGCTCTCTACATTATAACACTAATGAAAAATCTTCCCTAGAGGAAAATTCGACTTGGCACTTATACAAAATGATTAGGAATCATTCCCCATGAATGGAGGAAGCTTTACCCACCAAAATCCCTTGATTAGTGGATCTAGTTCCCAATACTAGGAATTTGCATTAAATGGCGGGGAACACATTCCTAGATTTTCTCAATCATTCCCTAGAGGCAAATTCGACTTGATACTTATAAAAAATGAATCAAAATCATTCCCCATGAATGGAGGAATCTTTCCCCGCCGTAATCCCTTGACTAGTGGATCTGCTCCCTTAATTAGTGGAACACATTCCTAGACTTTCTTAGTCATTGGAGTTCCACAATTTGTGCCATAATTCCATAATATCTTGTTGAATTATTATTTTTTATTGATCCTCCAGTAGTAGGGAACAAGTCCCTAAATTATCTCCTCCTCCAACTCTTCATAATCCACCAATATTCTCATAATATTCCATAAAAATAAATAATATTAGGCACAAATATTCAATTATTCATAAACCTTCCTAATGAATATATTAAAGTTAAAAATAAATTATCTAATGCAAAAAGAGAGGTTTAAAGTGTTGAAGGATGGTCATAGGCCTTAATTTATGTTTTAAATTAGAGGCATGGGCCATAATTTATGTCTAATTTAGAGGCCCATCACACCCCCTGTTGAAAATGTTGCGCATCCTTTGAGCAACTTAGGTGACCTCATTGTGCCTCATCCATGGCCTTGGTGGCCTCTCTCTTGTGCATTAAGAATCTTGGTTGTAAGCTCTGCAAGCATAAGCCCAAAACATATTTGTTTAAAGAAAAATCATTGTTTTTTTTAGACCATTAGCTTGCTTTCTTTCCCTTATTCAAGATGAGTTCTTGAATATTTTTTTAGTTTGGCAAGGTCTTCCACACCCTTATCAACAATATGATACCTTGTTCCGCCATTTATACACATCTAAAACCTTCAAACTGCCTTTATATGAGAACTAAGACATCTTGTAGTAATTCTTGTCAAAACTACAGGAAACTAGTTTTGAGCATAAATGATAGACTGAGGTTAGGGCAGGCCCTCAACTTGATTCCCATGCATTTCTCCCATTTTTAGGTCCTGGAAAAAATCTAGAAAGAGATTGGAAACCTCTCAGAACACCTCTTTTCATCACTGTAGTTTCAGTTCTATTTGATGGTGAATGCCTTATTTCTTTTCGTTGTCTTCTTCTTCTCTTTTGTGGCCTAGAGGATTGCCTAATGGCCTTGGAGTTCTCTGTTTTGATTAGGTTTCTCTCAAGCACTGTCATTTTGAGTTTTAGCACGTTTTTTTCCATTCTTCCTTCTTTTAGCAGCATTCTATCTTCCTGTAGTAGTCTTTCCTTCTTCCTTCAGAGTCTTCTAACTATATGGGAGTGAAATGAAATGATGAAGAGGGATTGGATGATGATGCTAGGGCTCAAAGGGAGTAGTGTAGGTTTGTGAAAATGGAGAGTATGCTCTTCTTGTTTTTTTTCTCAAGAATGAAATCGGATCGATGAATGATGAATATATAGTGAATATGAAGTGGATGGAGGGCTTGGATTGTTGTGGTGACTTGGCCTTTGCAAAAATTTCTTCTTTTAACTACTATCCTCATTCCTCGAAATCATCACCCTTCTAATTTGAATTTTCAACATTGCATGAGTGAAGGAGTGAGCTACAATCAACTAGTTGAAGGTGACTGAGATTGTTGACCCATCGTTAACTTATAAAAACTCATCTCTCATGCATTGACAACAAATTTCTAACTATAATATGCTCAAGGGAATAGGTCAAGAATATTGCATACATGTACCTACCTAATGGTTGTTGGAGAGACATGCATGTTGTTCCTGAGTTGATGTTGATGTGCAGGTGTTGGATGGTGATGTTGATGATATTGATGCTCTTCTAAGCTCTAGAGGAGCTTCTTTGACCTCTAGATCTCCTTTAAAACTGCTCACTGCCAATCTTGTAGGTTTATACAACAACGACTTTTTTTCAATATCTCCCAAACGGTAGACTAGATTTAGCTGAAACTTTTTGAGTATGTTTCCATCATCATTATGCACCTCCTTATAGAAATATTTTGGTCAACATATGTATAGATCTCGAGGAAAACTAAAAATGGATGAGGGTGATAGAGGTTGACTTCTTAGAAACCATGCACTAGAATTTATTGAAATTTCATAGACATGTTACCATCATCCATATGCATCTCCCCATGAAACAGATTTTTAAATGGATGCACGGATATTGAAAAAATGCAAAAATGACTAAAGGTGATGGAGGCCAATTTCTTGGAAACCATGCACTAGAATTTGTTGAAACTACTTGAGCATGTTACCATCATCCATATGCATCTCCCCCTGAAATAGCTTGGAAAATGGATACATGGTTTTCAAGTTATGGCAAAAACAAATTTTTGCTCTATGTATTTTTGTATGCTGTAGTAAAACAGAGCATCATGTAGTTTTTTAGGACAACAAGCAAACTGAATGGTAGAAAATTGAGAATGATGGGTGGATGGTGAAAATAGATGAGGGTGATGGATTGGCATGGCCTTGGCCTTGTTGGGGCATTTGAGCAAAGGAGGAGAAAGTCAAAATTTGACTTCTTTTCACTAAGCTTGACCAATTTTCCTTTTGGTACCAACTTGTTCTTGTTGCTTGTAGATGTTGGAGAGTACATGCATTTACTAAAGATATGCATGGAGAAAGGATTTATTTTATTTAATTTTTCTCTTTTTTTCTTCTAGGCCTACTAGCCGCCTCAATGAGGCTTTCAACTAGTAGGTCTTCCTAGGCGCCTCAAAGGAGGTTTTCACCTAGGATCTTCTTTTTTCTCTTTTTCGTTTTTTTTTCAACCCATTGACCACCTCATCGAGGTTTTCAATCAATGAGCCAATCTGAGGCACCTCCAAGGAGGTTTTCAACTTAGATTTTTATTTTTTCTCTTATTTTTTTTTCTTCTACGCTACCCTACTTGAAAAACAAAACCAATTTCAAGTATAAGAATACTTCCAATGGAGCCATGTCCACATCGAGGTGAAAAACAAAATGATGTGGAGGCTTGAAATGTATGCTTTGACATGTACTTGGATTTCAGAGACCAAATGATTTGACTTTGAAAGGATCAAACATATTTGAGGAAGAGAGTGATGTTGCAACTTAGTGACTATCTGGAACCATATTTCAATATAATTGTGATGCGCCTGGTCTACTTGCTAATTTGAATCATTCTTCATGTCTTCTTCTACCATGAACTTTAAATATTCATTTTTGTTGATTGTTCTCTTGAATACATGGAGGATTTGATGGTAACCATGAGGGAGCTTTCTCAATCTCTGATTTTGATGTCTTCTCTTCATCAAGCGCAACCCATGATTCTTTGATATTATCTTTCAAATCTTCTTCTTCTAGGTGTAGTCCTTTAATGATATAAAGAGAATCTCTTTTTTCAATACTCTTCCTGAGATATGATGAATACCACTGAGCTCAATAGGAGATGTTTGGAAGTGTTGTACCTCAGCATTGTAAGTGGGTTCAGCTACTTCAATGTGTGGGTTTGGAATTGGCAGTACAGGTAGTTGACTGGTAGTGTATATTTAAGATGGATGTGGATGGGGTTGTGGTTGTGGTGGAGGTGAATGGTAAGTATAACATGAATTTTGGTATGGAGGATATTGTGGATGTCTCCCATAAGTTCCTTGCCAACCTTGTTGCCAAGATTGGTTTTGGGGTTGAGATGGCCAATGTTGCCAAGGCAAGGGTGTGTTCCAATTTCTCTGATGTCGATGTGCATAACCTTGAGATTGTGAATTAGGCTCTTTCATCATATGAAGCTGAATAGGCTTCCATGGTCCTCTTGGAGCTACATAACATTGTTGCATTGGCAATTGACTTGCTCCATTGTCCTCTTGGTGAACTTCCTTCGACCTTGGTAATGAGGAGAAACATTAACATCATGTGATTCTGCAAACACAAATATCAGCGTTTTCTTTTCCTTCATCTTGCATTCTTAACATTTCTACTTGTTTCGATTTTCCCAGGTGCAGCTGGGCTATCCTGGACTT
>APFE031027954.1:99514-131511 GCA_000404065.3 Pinus taeda | reverse complement strand
TCTATTTTAAAATCATCAAACAAATTTCCAAGTTTAGCTTGACTTACTGATCTTGATGTTGATTTACCTACTCTTGCTTTTCCTCTTGATATGTGTCTGCATGTTTCACAAATTTCTTCAAATGATAATTGATACACATCACCTCTACTCATGAGATTAAGGAGATCAATCCACTCATTCCTAATTGTTCTAAGTAAGAGGGTTTTTAGTGTGTTGGATCCTAAATGATGTAGTTTTGCCCTCTTAACATTATACATGAACCTCTCTGTTAGATCCTCCAGGCTCTCATCTTCTCTTTGATTCATTATAAATATTTCTTACTTAAGATCATGATCTTTATATTTTTCTAGAAATATCTTTTTCATATCATTCCATGATCTTATTGAATTAGTCCCTAAACTCATGAACCATTTAAGATCTCTATCCTTCAATGTTGCCAGAAACAATCTCAGTTTTTGAGTTTTTGATAAGTAACCATAAGATCTACAAACAATTTCAAATTCAAAGAGAAAGGCTTTTGGATCCTCTAACCTTAGACCATGAAATTTTGGAAGAAAATATGGAGGGATGTTCTTCATGTGCACACTACCATCAATATCTTGAATGGCAAATCCAAGAGGATCTTCCTCATTGTCATCATCTCCATCCATTTATTCTACATTATTTGACATCTTCTTCATCTATCTGCAAAATTGAATGGTGATATGGATCTTACTATGCCATGTGATCAAATGGGGGGGGAGGGTGGCTTAGTGTTGGAGAAATTTTGTTTTTATTTTTATGATTGAATTAAAACTCTAATGCAATGCACTTTTCTATTTTTGAAATGAAATATGCCTAATGCAATTTTGTTTTGTTTTTACAAAAAGTAAAAAGAAATAATCAACTAGGGAAGAAAACAATGCATACATTGACACCTCCCCGGCAACGGCACCAAAAAGTGATGAGCCTCAGTATTGTAATAAGAATGCTGCAACTCCCAAGGTTGCCAACTTTAATTATCAACCCGGGGTTCGTACGAACTTAAGAGGCGTCGGCACTATATGTGTAGCATACAACATGTCCTTCCTTTGTTGTCATGATGTAATAGAGTGCATGTACTGAAGTCAAATCCTAAACTAATTGCATAAAATGAAATGCTCGAAATGGAACCTTAACCTATTGCAGGAAAGAAAGTACAAGGAAAGAGAATGAAATCAAATGCTAAAACACACCATTTTCTAAATAACTCCTAAGAGGCTTTTCTTCAAAAGAATGCTAAGTTAACATGTATGCAATCCTACTATCCTAAGCATGCACATTCAAACTATCAAACCTTCTACTGTTGTACATGTAAATGAATAAAATCAAAATTGTTTTTCTTTTTGTTTTTTTTTCAGGTGAGAGTGTGAAAGCTGATCCCTTTTGGTGATGTGGCAGGTGGCTTGGAGATGATGGTGAATGGTCAAAAGGTTTGGGAGACAAACATGGACCCTTTTCTAGCTTCCTAGAGGTTTTTTCTCAATTTGGCCTCAAAATAGGCTTTCCTATAGGATGCTACAGTGATTTCCTAAGGGATCCCCTGATTTCCTACAAGATTTACAAATTTACTATAATTCATCGAATGACCAAGAAAATCAAATCCAAATTGGATGGGACAATTTTTGGTATTCACTAGGATGTCTTAGGTACCCATTCCAAGTGGAATCACTAAAACATACCAATGTTAACCCATGCAAAAAAATAAAAAACAATACTAGTCGAAAATCTAGAAATTCAAGAACTAGTGAGCTAGTAAATCTAAAAAATGCCTAACCAAATCAAGTGAAAATTCAATGGGGTAATTTTTGTTATGAACTATAATTTTTTTTATCTAATGCAAGTGGAATCAATTCGATTGAATCTCGTTAGAATGCTTTAAAAAATAGCATAAATTTATTGTTCTTTGCCAAAAAGGAGGTCCAGAAATCTAGATTTGGGAATAAGAAGACTAATCCAAGTAGCTCAATGATTTCTATGAAATTCCAAAGATTTTCCAAGGATGAAATAATTATTTTGATTCTGCAAAATAACTTATATCAACCATTTAACACAATCCTATAACAAGAAATTATTAATCCTAAATGCAGAAATAGAAAAACACAAAAACTAGAGATGCATATGAATAAGCAACGAAAAGGAGGAAAGAAAATGATACAAAAGGGCTCTGAGGCTCCTGGGATGGCCAAGCCCAAGGAAACTCAGATCCTTATGGAGGAGAACAAGATTTAGAAGTTGAACATGACACCAATATTCATTATTTTCATCAATGGAATTACATCCCTGCAAGAAAATACAATGGAGCTGCAAAAATCCAAGCTCTCTACATCATAATACTAATGAAGAATCTTCCCTAGAGGAAAATTTGATTTGGTACTTATGAAAAATGATTAGGAATCATTCCCCATGAATGGAGGAAGTTTTTCCCACCAAAAGCCCTTTATTAGTGGATCTAGTCCCCAATACTAGGAATTTGGATTAAATGGCAGGGAACACATTCTTAGATTTTCTCAATCATTCCCTAGAGGAAACTTTGACTTTGTACTTATAAAAAATGACTAAGAATCATTCCCCATGAATGGAGGAAGCTTTCCCCACCGAAATCCCTTGATTAGTGGATCTGCTCCCTTGATTAGTGGATCTGCTCCCTTAATTAGTGGAACACATTCCTAGATTTTCTCAATCATTCCCTAGAGGCAAATTTGACTTGGTACTTACACAAAATGATTAAGAATAATTCCCCATGAATGGTGGAAGCTTACACAAAATGATTAAGAATAATTCCCCATGAATGGTGGAAGCTTTCCCCACCGAAACCCCTTGATTAGTGGATCTTCTCCCTTGATTAGTGGATCTGCTCCCTTAATTAGTGGAACACATTCCTAGATTTTCTCAATAATTGGAGTTCCATAATTTGTGCCACAATTCCATAATATCTTGTTGACTTATTATTTATTATAGATCCTCAAATAGTAGGGAACAAGTCCCTAAATTATCTCCTCCTCCAACTCTCATAATATGCCCAATATTCTCATAATATTCCACAAAATAAATAATATTAGGCACCAATATTTAATTATTCATAAACCATATTAAAGTTAAAAATAAATTATCTAATGCAAAAAGAGAGGTTTAATGTGTTGAAGGATGGACATAGGCCTTAATTTATGTTTTAAATTAGAGGCATGGGCCTTAATTTATGTCAAATTTAGAGGCCCATCAGGACCATGGGAAACATTTTCGCAGTCACATGATGTCCTAACTAACTGCTAAATTGGGACTTTCCCATGAAATTTCCACTCCCTACTACCCTCAAGCAAGTGGGGAAGTTGATGTGATTAATAAAGTTCTTAAAACGATGCTTCAACATATGATAGGGGTCCATAAATTAGACTGACATCTCATTCTTTATGGGGATTTTTGGGCATACCAAATTTCTATTAAGACTGCTATTGGTTTTACACCATTCCAACTAGTCTATGATATGGAAGCAATCCTTCCGATTGAATGTGAAATTCCATCCCTCAAACTTATTGTCAAATTCCTCCTTCCACTTCCACAGAAGAGGAACGTCTCTTACCTCTAACGTGCTTAGATGAAACCCAACGAGATTCTACTATGGATAATGAATCCCATATGAAACATGTCAAGGCACAATATGACAAGAGTGTCAATCCTCATGTCTTCTCAGAAGGAGACCTTGTTTTGTTATACGATCAAAATTTTAATAAATTAGGATCGGGGAAGTTCAAGCCAATGTGGTTGGGTCCATATATTGTCAAATGTATTATTGTTAAAGGGGCCTATGAGCTATTTCATTTTGATGGAGCTCCGTTGGCGTAGCCTAGAAATGGTTTATACCTTAAAAAATACCATGCTTGAGTTTTTGCATAGGGAGCTAAGTATACATTGTATATAGGGTGATTGAGTTTGTTTGCAATGTGTTCCCTTTAGAGTTTCATAGTTTTTTGTTAATCCAATTTACATTTGGTTTACATATGTTGGCATCCATCGAACCATACAATGGTTATGCTAATGGTGCTAGTCATAGTACTCAGAACCTGTCTTCCACAACTTGGGATATATATGCTCCAAATAACGAGTTAGTGAGTTTACAAGGAATTTGTATATGTTTCTCTACAAATAACATCGTTGATTGTAACATAATGATCAAAATATTGTCTGATGTTATTTCCCATGGTATCCATCGTATAGTTGTTAGAATCGAATCATAGCTTGTAGTACTACAATTGACTAATGTCTATTCGGTTAGAATTCCAATTATGTTTTGCATGTTCATGAGGGTTTTCCTTTTGAAAAGATATTTTTATTTCATCCAGTATCAACATATTTCTAGAAATATAAATACATTGACATATGCACTTCCTAATCATGTTTTAGATAGACATTTGCGGCATGTGTAAATTAATTCAATACACATCACATCATCTTGAAATGAAATGAATGCAACCAGAGGAAGAAATATTGAATATTATATATAATTATATATATATATATATATATATATATATATATATATATATATATATATATATATCTATATATATATATATATATAATAATAATAGTATAGATATATATATATATAATATATATATATATCAAAGTTTTCGTTTTACAAAATTTTTGCTTGAGACATATGTGGCCACATGGCCTAAAACATACATACAATCAAAATATAGCTATAATCCGTCTTGTAGACTAATCATAGTGCTCATGGTAGCACGTCACTACGCAAGCCATATTGCATAGTAGCCGACTGATATGGCTAGGCACGCTGATAGTGTGATGATGTAGTCTCATAGGGAGACTTTCGACCCTAGTCTCAACTATGCCATGGGCCAACCCCTCCATATGACGCTCAACCTCTGCCAAGGTCTCTGCCACATTGAGGCCATGTAGTACCTCTCATCCTATTGGAGTAGTCTGTATTGTTATTGGTGCCTGTTGTGGGTATCCTACATGTCTCCTACATGATAAAGATAATAAGAGCCCACTATTCGAACGAGTCCAATACCTGCATGTGTACAAACCAGTAGTTTAGTCTCAAATACATCAAAAATCATAAAAAATTGTAAAATTAAAATAAATAAAAATAAAATAAAATATGGTCAAAATGTCTTACTTATGGCACCCCATCGTGTACCATCAGGAAGCACGAGCTTCAGGTCTCTATGGAAATCCATCCATGTGTATGGATAGTATTCTATCATAATGAGCTTCATACACGTCGAGCTAAATAAGACAAGTGTGAAGCTCATCGACGAAGGACCTGCATGCCTAGACATGAGATCCACCCATCTCCTCATTTGTGGGACTCTCGGATCTGTGGGCTTGAGCGTGATATGTTGTGTCTTGAGCAATGGAATCCACTCAAAACAAAAAGAAATCCAAATCAAGTCATAGCCAAAGTTTTTTAACCGTCCATCTTTTGCTTTACTCAACTTCTCTTTCATGTTTACTAGTACCCCTTCACTCTAGTTGAATATCGTTGGCTCCAAACATTTTAGAGCATACTACATATGTGACTTATTTGCCACATGAAGAGATTCACTATGAGCCAATATGAAAATAATGAACATGATATTTCTTAAAGGCAAACAGACTACATCCTTGATGTTGATTTTTCCATCCTTAGTTGGTTGGGATCTCAGTCAACAATGTGAATTGACATAATCTTTGATTATTTCTCCACCACTCCTAGAACCAAAAAAAGAGACGGGGGTACCTCACCTTGACAAACCGGTCAATAAATATATAT
Source organism: Pinus taeda (assembly GCA_000404065.3). Lineage (NCBI taxonomy): Eukaryota > Viridiplantae > Streptophyta > Pinopsida > Pinales > Pinaceae > Pinus > Pinus taeda. The sequence goes on along the minus strand of APFE031027954.1, from coordinate 125,711 downwards.
CCTCTACCTGTATTTCTAGTGTATGTGAACCAAGTCTGAATTCTTGTGCTTCAACATCCCATGCATGAACAAGATACCTCAATAACTCAATTTTTTGCCTCATACCAGGAAGCCAGAAGAATTTTAAGAGTTCACAATCTCTTAAAGCCTAGATTGTGGCAGGATCATTACCTATAATCAAATATTTTTCTTCATGATCTCTTTCCCTCCATATCAAGTCCATTTTGTTTTAATAGACACCTACAACATCACAAGGAGAATCATTAAGATGAATTTCATGCAAAAAGTTAGTGAAAATTTGAGGCAAACAAACAAAACCAAGTTGGGGATTGCGCCCAACACACTCTCCTAAGGGCAAACAATGCATGGTGGTGCTTCCTCCAGTGTCTTTCCCTCTTGATCAATGCACCTCTCAACCTTCTAGGGGTTCGTTGGGCCTAGGGCAGAGAATTAGAGCCCTTGGGGCCTCAAAACCTTGAAAAAAATGTATGAAATCACAAAATAGAACCATGAAAAGCAAGAGAAAGGTTCTAACTCCTACCTGTAAAAAATGACACTTGAAATGATCCACTGGATTAGTCACAATCAATTGTAGATGATTGGGGGAAAAGCACTCAAAACTCACTTTCCAAGAGGTAAATGTGAAATGGTAAAAATGAGTTACTTTTTGCCTATTTTATCGTCATTTTCATCATTAATTTACTAATTTATTAGTGTTTTGACCTAAATATGACTAATTTTTATCATGAAATATGCATTTTTAATATTTTGATGGTGTTTTGAGGAGGATGATAGTTGTCTAGTTGTCTTAATGGATTTGACGATATCTGGATTGAAACAGATCATTTTTACCAAGGAGCATACTTTTATCACTTTTTGGGGCTCTATAAACCTACAAAAAAGGAACCCCCTGGAGTCCTCTTTCAGCTCTTTTCAGACTCCCTAAACATGAAAATATTTTCGAGCACTTGCCTTTTCGAACTCGTTAAAGTAAATGAAAATACATCTACTCAGTATAAGTTTAACCTTTTTCTGGACTTAGATAGAATAACTACGAAAAAGGAATACCTTAGTTGAACATTGCTAAGAGGTTATCCTAAGTATTTTTTTCTACCTTTTTGGACTCAAGAAACTATATACGAAAAGGAACCTTCGGAGTTCTTTTTTTGCCTCTTTTTAAAACTCTCTAAACATGAAAAATATGTCAAGCTAGACCTTCACTAGAATCTCTAAAACATCAAAAAACGATGGACTTGTCGAACATGACGGGACCAAGCCACTCCTTCTTAGGGTTCATTAAATATACTCGGATGGATTCATCTAAATGATGAACTTACAAATTATGCATATGTTATCCTCCTCAAGCTTCTTAAAAAATAAATAGGTATATTACCATAAATGGTTGGGGAAATTGGGAAATGGGATAATCTACCTATTATGGAAGTGAGTCGTTCCTAAACATGACACTCTTCCACCTCATCTTTGTGGCTATTGGGTTGGGAAATCCGCTTGTCTTTTGGTTCATTATACCATTTCGTATCCTCCATTTTTGGTTTTGGTTCAATGCTTCCAACTCCATTTAGTGTCTTCGATGTGTTTAGGAGAATTCATTCAGTTGGCATCTTATACGATACTCGTAAGCCTTCATTCCATGTCTGTCGTTCCTGAACTAGTTCCACATCGATGTCATTTTGTCTCAAATCATTATGTCCTTTTCATTTCATTAATGAGGGATACATGAAATCCCTCCTGCAACGGGTCACTTCCTATCGACATCAGCTCATTATCATGAAAGTTGACTTAGAAAATCTTCCTTCAGTACCTTGGAGCTTGCATACATCAATGGAAATTTTCCTTTCTCTCCGCGATAGGTTTACATCATTGGCCTTCAACCGACAAATTATGCATGGTGTTCAACTTCAACTCATTTATTCACACCATACAGATTGTACTACAGTACCTTAAGAGCCATTAACATCATTGGAGGTTTCTCTTGTTTCCATTAACAACTTACATCATTGGCCAGTAATTATATGGTGTCTACTATGTTTGATTCCAACTCCTTTATTCACATGGTTAGACTCGTACATTAGACGATCAAACGAATGAGATAGAAGACCCTAGATCTAGTTCCATCCATTTGGCCTGTGATTTCAAGATTAATGCGAGATTACAAAGCATGATGGCTATGATCATATAGACATTCATCCAATCATGGGTGCACCCTTTGTCATTAGTGGACATGTATTTTTGATCATTCTACATGTAATGTTAGTTTATGTGTTGAGCATGGGTATGCATCCCTCAGAAAATATGTCATGATGAAAATTTATTGTAATAGATGATGATCCAACTAGATTTTCTTGATCTGAATTTGTCAAAAGGTAAAGCACTTCAGTCATCTGCCACTATTTCTGACTTTGTGCTTTAGGGGGGAATCTGTTATATGCCATTTTGTCACATATGGTTAATAGGAATATAAACTGGATCAATCAACATCCATGAACACCTTGTCGTTATCCCTACATAAATCCCTAAGCATGACTCTCTAAAATCCCTAATTTTCTGACCTTGACTACTTCATTCTAGTACTTTTAAGGCACAATGCACCTTGACCCTTTAGGGACCTGCTTTCAGCAACAAATTGCTCAGTTATGCACATGCTCTGATCAAAGCAGGTTTTCCCTTACTAGGGGTGCGTTGATTCTATAAATTCGATAAAGATAAAAACAATCTTGAGGCTTCCTCTTCCAGGAGTTGTTGCAAACATTTACCTTGGATAAGAACTTTGAATCCTATCTCATCCTACCTTGGAGTTTTCACCTCTTATCCCTTGAACTCATCCTCCCATCAAGAATGATCTCCCGCCTAGATTGGTAAATGGATAATAATTACTAAAGTACCATCCCCTCCTATATATTTAATGCCATCCACAAGTTAGAGGTTTGATTTTCGAGACTAATCATACCCTTATGTTTTTGCTTTAATCATAAGAGAGTTATCATTCACATGCATTAGGGTCGCTTTGAGGTGTACATTGTGGTAAGGAAGGACAAGTCAACTTGGGAGGATCTCTACAAGATCAACTTCAATTTTTGGTTGTAAACTCTCTCCCTTTCATATTAATACAAAGAGTATAATGTTTTCCTACATTTGTTATGTTATGTTTATGTACATTATTTTCAATGCTATGTTGATCCATTGAATAGAATGATTGGATAATGCTAAATAGATGTCGTATATATTTGGCTTGTGTTGTTTGTTTTTGCAGGTTCTAATTATAATGATTAGAGCTACAGTTGGATCTGACAAGCTAAGAGGAGAGAAGAGCTTTCAATAGATCACGAGTATGAAACTTTCCATTCTCCAATTCTTCTAAGGAAAAATTTATAGTCTTTGATTTATGGTGTTCTAGACCATGCCACTAGGTCTAGGGAAGATACTTTTGTCCGTAATCGTAGATTCTATATAACATGATTCTTTATCAGCATTATGTTCCATAAACCCCTCAGCAAAATGTTTTTTTTGAAAGGAAGATATGAACACTCAAGGATGTGGCTAACTATTTGATTCAGTCCAATAACTTAGCACCCTACTTTTTGGGTTGAAACAATTAATTGTGCTAATTACATTTAGAATAGGATGCCTCAATAGGCAGTTCAAAATATGACTCCAATGGAAGCTTTAACACATGAAAAGCATGAGGTCTCTTCTTTCAAGGTATTTGGCAATCTTATTTTGATGTTAATTATAGAAGAAAAACAAAAACCCATGGAAATGAAATGTCAACAATTGATATATGTTCATTACCGTGAAGACATGAAATCTTATCGACTCTTTGATCCTACCTCTAAGGAAGTTTTGTTCTAAATAGATGTTCATTTTAATGAAAATAGCAATCCAGGATCATCCTCTTCCTCTACTGCCTCATCTTCAATTATTAGTGGTTCTAATCATTTTGATGATTTTGTAGGTCTAACGGAAGACGAAAGTTTTACTAAAGTTCCTCAGCCAGAATAAAATCTACCATTAGCACCAACAAATCTTGTACAGGAGCAACCCATCCCAAATGATTCCTTGAGGAGGAGCCTTCACAAAAGAAAACATAGTGATATATTTAGCTATGACATGATTGATTTCCATTATCTAGCCTCAAATCAACCATAATCCAAAGGAATCTCTCTTTTTAGTAATGTCATTTTATAAGATCATAATAGTTTTCTGATGTTGTTAGAAAACTTGAGTGGGAAGTTTGCATGATAGAAGAATATTATTCTTTTATGAAGAATAATTCTTGGGATCTTGTTCCTCTTCCAAAGGGATGTAAGTTGTTCTATTACAAGTGGGTCTACAAAACCAAACATGCAACAGATGGATCAATAGACAAACATAAGGCACGTTTCTTGGCTAAGGGATTTTCACAAGTTGAAGGAATTGACTATTATGAGACTTTCACCCTTGTTGTCAATATGCATTCTATTCATCTTGTGCTTTCTATCGCTACCTCCCAAGGTTGGTTAGCCTACAGAATGGATTTAAAGAGTGCCTTTCTGCATGGAGATCTACATAAGGAGATTTACATGGAGAAACCCCCTTGTTTTGTGCATAATCCTTAACTTGTCTATAGGCTTAGGTGATCCTCGTATGGTCTCAAACAAGATTATAGATCTTGGCATGAGAATATGGACGTTTTTTTGCTTTCTCTTGGGGTCAATCATTGTCACTTTGATCTGACATTCTATACTATGATATAGGACTATGATTTATTGATTCGAGTTCTATAAGTGGATGATTTGATCCTCACATGCAATTCTTAATTTATGATTCAAAATTTTAAGGAAGCATTGATGGGACAATTTTCTATGGTGGATCTTGTTTGCACACTACTTTCTTTGCTTACATTTTCACCAATATTCAAAAGGAATTGCCATCTTCCAGCAAAAATATGCTCTTGATTTACTTCAACATTTTGGTATGCCTAATTGTAAGCCTGCACCTACTCCTTTTCAGTCTATTTTTACTCTTTCCTCCAGTTGCACCTCACCTTGATTAAATCCTACATCGCATCACCAACTCATTGGGAGTTTACTCTATTTGACACACACTCGACCTAACATTGCCTATGCAGTTGGGCTGGTTTCTAGATTTGCTCAAGACCCTAATCAGAGTCATTGGAAAGAAGTAAAGCATATTCCTAGATATATTCATGGAACTTCCAATTTTGGAATTCAATACACTATAGGTTCTCCTGAGCTTGTAGGTTTCACAGGTTCTGGACTGATTGGATCAGTGGATGATTAGAAATCCACCTTTGAATTTTTTTCTATCTTGGATTTGCTCTTATTGCTTGGAATTTCAACAAACAGTCAACAATTGCATTATCTACAGTAGAAGCTAAGTATCGAGTTGCATTTCTTGCAATTCAAGAAGTTATTTGGTTGCAACATCTATTATTTGATTTTGGAATTCAGCAAGATCAAACTACTTTTTTGTGGTGTCATAATCAAAGTGCAATAAAAATTTCAGGAAATCATGTGGAGCGCTAATAGACTAAACACATTGAGATCCATATGCACTTCAATCACCAACTTATTCAAGATGGTATTCTCAACCTAGAATATGTACCTACTAAAGAATAAATAGAAAAAAAAATTACAAATTCCTTGGCATCACTAAGGTTTCTTCTGTTACGACACATGCTTGGAGTGAAGGAATTTTCCTTGGGAGGTCATCTTGAGTCCTCCTTCCTTCATCTCGTCATTTTTCCTTCTCCTTTCTTTCTTTATTTTTAGGTAATTTATTTTTGGGGGGGAGTTTTTTCCTAGAAGTTTTTCTCCCTTTCTCCACTATGAGAAGTTATACTTGGGTACCTAAGCAGGCCTAGTTGCTGAGACCCATTATTTGTGTTCTTTTTTCTTTATTTCCTTCCCATGTTTCATTTATGGGGGGTTACTAGAGTTCTAATAAAATAGCCTTGAAACTTGTAAGCTTACGTAGTGATCTTATCAGTTGAATTATTAGTATTATCCTTATCTTTTGATTTGTGAGTCTTATCTTCTATATATCGCTAGAGGCCTCTATTGTTCCTATAAATTAAGTTCATGTAAAACACATTTTCTCAAGTAATGAAGTGTGATTTCTCTTCGTTCATCATTTTGTGTGATCTCTTCATAGAAGAGTTATTTAACTTTATAGTCTGGTCCATGGGTATTTTAATACTTTTTCTTCCATCTCAATGGAAGACAGATAATATCAAAGCCTATTATTATATAAACGATATATTAGATGCAATACAATCCAACCCAAAAATTAGATCACAAGGAACTATGGATAACTAGGTTTTCTATACATCAATTAAAGAACTATTATTGAATGGATCAAGGTATGAAATATAGAAGGAAATAATGGAATGTTATCTAATGGCTTAACACTCTGATGTATGACAATCTGTAGAGAATGGAGAAAAGAATAACAAGTATAACATAGAATCCATAAATATAATCTTGAGTACACTATCAAAATCAGAGTTTGATAAGGTAATTTATTGTGAGATTGAAAAAGAGATTATGGATAAGCTCTAATATACCTATGAAGAAGATACAACGGAGATGAAACTACTAGTAATTTTCAACATCTCCCTTCTGGTAGTAGTCTTTATAAAGTGGAATAAGAGGATGAAATATGATCCCACGAGAATCTTCTATCTACCAACTTACTAGAAGAAGATAATGGTCAAAAGAAAGTATTAGACTCTAAATGTGAACTTTTTAGTATCCTATATGAGATAGAAGAAAAATTTTAAGAAGAACCTATCATCAGCATGAAAGCTCAGTGGAGAAGAATTGGAGATGCCAAAGAATACATTTTCTTCATGGCGATGGATGTAGAAAGCAGTCAAAAACAGGAATCAAGTGGTTCACACTATTTCAACTGTGGTACTTCTAGATGTCCATATTCATTCACCGATGATGAAGAGGATGCTCCTAATATAATTGAGGTTAACTACTCAAAAGAAGAAGCAAAAGGAGAGGTATATTTTGAAGGAGAACTTGTAAGTTCTTTATAGGAATTAAAAGTTTCAAGGAAAAGGGTTAGCCAATTTGAAGGATAACTCTAAAACTATGAAGGTAAAGATAAACTCATAAAGAAGCTTTTAGAAGAAGACAAAAATAAGAAGGATATTTTGAACAAATATGAAAATAAAGATCAAGAAAATTTTACTCTAAAGAACCAACTAGAAGAATAAAGAATGATGGAACAAGTGAGGCAAAGCCAGCGAATGAAAAGAGAAGGTAATTGTGAGGCTCTAGAAGTTGAGATTATCTCTTTGAGAGATGAACTAGAAAAAGTAAATAATTAGATAATGGAGTATGAAAAGAAATAGCATGAGTTTGTAGAGTCCCAAAACCCTCTAACTAAACGAATTGGAAAATGATAAGAAGATTGTGGAATCACTCCCAGAATAGGTTGAAAATAGAGATCTTGATGCTACTATTATGAAGACACACTAGAATAATATAAAAGAATTGAGTATGATTTTGTGAATCAACTTAAATAAAATTTGTGGGAATGTGGAAAAAATATAAGAGGAAGTTGTCTCTATGATGAAGAAATTAGAGGAAGTAAATTAGAATTTGAAGTTGGTAAAAAAAATTGAAATTCTAGGCACAATTCTCAACAAGAAGAGATCTCTCCTCATCAAAATAGGCCTTGGTTATAAGGAAGATTGTGAGACATCCAAATATGAATCATGCTCAAGGACACCAAATGGATAACAACTCAAGATCTATGCCAATACATTCATAGGATCCAAAAACAATACAATTGAAGACACCAGTCAAACAAAGAATTGGCATAAGAATGTTCATTTTAGTAACACAAGCAACACTCTAGGAGAAATAAATAATCAACAATATGCTCATAAATACATCCAAAGCAAAGAAAGAAACTAATATGACTTTGAAAACACTACTAACTTAGGAAGTCATTCTAATCCTCTCAAGGGAACTACAAGCATTAGCAGAATAAGAATAAAGGATCAGCAAAGAGATGAATCTCTTCCATGGTGGAACAAATTCAAAAGAAATTCTTCATCAAGACAATTCCACTTAGCCAAGTATTAAAATATATATTTTGGTCATTGTTTCTCATGTACAAGATTTGGATATAAAAATCAAGGTATCAGAAGACCCATGCCATGAATGATTATATAAAAAATAGAGGCTATTACTAGACTTACGAGAACAAATATATGGGCAACCAAATCACAAGTTATAATAATAGACAATTTTAACCATTTTTCATTTATTTAAGTTCAACACAGAATGATACAAATGTAAAAATGTTGAACATATAGCTTGTGACTGCATAATTGACATGAGACTTTCTTCTAAACATTCGAAGGAAGAAGGGTTCTCTGTTGATATAAGGATTATCACCAAGGTATGGAGAAGGAAACAAGAAAATCCAAGGATAGATTTGATCACTTAGATCTAATCCATTAGTGAAGGTTTATTCAAGTATATATGTGTGATTGAGATCGAACTTGAAGAAGCAATAGTGTGAAATATAAATGTAACAAATCTGATTTGGTGAAGGTAAAAGAAAATAGTAAATGGAATCTAAGCATAGGGGGAGAAATAATTACAAACAATCCAGAAGGAAATTGTACATGCAAGAACATTTGGCCAAAGATTTGATAAGGGGATATAATATGCAGATGAAATTGGTCATGTAGAAGGAAAAATTAAATACTAGCTTAAGGAGGATCAATTCATACCATAGCCTACTCATAAGGGGAGTATGGTTGTAGCAACATGCCAAGAAAGATTCATAGGAGGAGAGTTTATCTAGAGGGGGAGAATCCATTCGTGGGGGGAGGAGGTACACTAGTAGATGTAATAACTTCGTAATAGAACTTGTGCAACATTGGCCCAGTGGTAAGCAGTCACTAGATGAGAAACCATCTTCAATGGATCCCTTTGCCATTGATTTCAAAGGGGTAGAGATAGTACACATTGACTAACATCATGAGGAAAGATATTACAACAGACTAAAAGGGGGAGTTTCTTCCATTGTCATTAATGACCATCAATGTCTATTGGTGTTGCAATCAATGAAAAAGGGGGATATTTTTCAAGCAATGTGTTGTCGTTGATGGTAACCGATTTCATGTCATTTATTTCAAAGGAGGTATGATACTAATTGGAATCTGGATTAGGGGCAAAATTTTTCTCAAAAATAAAAGTGTCAAGGATTGCTCAAAATCTGAACGACCACGTCTATCTTGGTGATATGATCCCAACACAACTTATTTCATTAAAATCGGAGTTCATATGAGGAAGTTATAGCCCACTAGCCGTTTCACCAAACAGGAAATTTTTTGGAAAAGGTTGACTAAGATGCTGACTAGGCATCCGTACAGTGTAGTCAACAAGGATAATATTCCTTAGAATATTCTTGTACAAGTGGGTGAATTACATGTTGACAAATGGCAATGCATTATGGTGTATGTGTGGTTGAGTTGGACTAATGGGAAGGCGACATGTGGCAAGCTCGAAGGCCGCCACGTGCCCCTAAAATGGTGTGGTAAAATTTTATGGAGGCATCAAGGTTCAACCCTGCGACCTCCCCTCCATAGTGCCCACATCTTAACCATCTCTGTTATGCTTTGTTTCTTACCCATATAGCTGACCGCATATATTTAATTTTTATTACGGTTATGTTTGGGGGTTAGGAGGGTCAGCCCTCCCCATGTGAATGCGCCAAATGGTGACGATTATAGTTAGAAGATCCAGTGGACAATACCATAATCACGGAAATAAAATCCACCATGTGAAAAATTCTATCCAAACTGCCAGGAAACGATTATGGAACCACATGGATTGCGCTAATTTCCCATGTGCCTACCTCCTCTTTAACTGTCGAGGTAACTGTTAGTAAAACTGTAAGGTTAGCACTAATCTGGATTACCGCTAATTAACCCAAATTAACCCTTAATTAACTCACTGTTAAAACAAGATTAGCAGTTGGTGGATTTTTTGTGGACTTTGCTATTTTCGGGCATGCCTCCAGATTTAGTGGCCTTAACTTGAGTTCTTCCAGATTTGGAGGAGGATTTTTTGCGAAAAATTGTTTGAGCCATAACTAGAGAATTTTTCGACCAAATGGATATCAGAAAATGGTGCTCCTAAATGATTTCAACATTATGAACACAATGGAATAGGTTTCAGAGGAAATGGGGTACTTTTGTATGTGATTTTTCCACATTTAAGTTTTAAGATGCCTAGGGCCACTAGGGAGGAGGTCAAGCCCAAAACAATTGTAGTTCATTTGCAAACTTTGGAGAGACATATTAGGAGTTTTTGGGTGCTTTGAGTCCATTGAAGCATATTTCAGTACATATAGAGAATCATAAAATGTACTTTTTTCCATGTTGAGAGAATACAAAGGCCCAAGCCATGGAAGCTGGACCAAGGAGAGGTAGCCCAGGAGGGGTGAACTCCTTTATCAAAACATTGTGTTAAGTGTTTTTCTTGATGGTTTGTTGTTCATTTTCTTACTGTTGTTTAGCACTTTACTTTCATGTTATCCTGCTCATGATTCTATCATAAAACTTGACATAAAATTTACCTGTTTCCAATCGCAAACATCATAAGAGAACCCTGCACATGAAGCAATTAACAAGCATATTTTTATAAATCTGAAGTTAAAATTAGCACAACAAAACTAACAGTCAGCTACATATCAAGTTGGTATTATAGCAAAGATTTATTTGCTTGATTTCTTGAGATTTGTGCAAGGAGAATTAACAGCGTGCAAGTTTATGTGATGGCAGCTTCAACAAGTTATGTCTCTAATCTCTCTTCCTTAGCAAGATTGTTTGATGAAGAGATGTTACAAGAGTTTTTAATCATGAAATATATGGTGCAAGAGATGATTGAAGATAGGAATGAGAACACTATACTTAAATACCGGCTGATGGCCATGAAGGAGGAGAAGCAAGAACTTCTTGAAAAGATGCATGGTTGGAGATTTTACTCCATGATGCCAAGGACATCCTAGCCAAGTATGTGCATGAACATGAGGTATGAAATTCAATTTTATCTTCAATTTACTCTCAAAATGAATTTTTTGTTGCTTTTGAAAGACACACTAGAGGAATAGGGTCCAAATTATTGATGAATATTGGCTATGAAGGTAAAGGGTTAGGCACACATGCACAAGGCATAGTTGAGCCAATTGTTGTTGAGGAAAGTCCTAGGTATTTGGGTCTTGGTTTTGGACAACATGATGGAAGATGATCCAAAGACAAGGAGGCACATGAAGGTGTTCCAAGAAGGGTTTTCATTACATGTTCATTACCTCAAGCTTGTGAAGTTTGTGCTCATGAGGAATGCAAAATTTTTATACCCACTTTGCAAGAAGATGCTCATAAGCATGCAATTAGTGGAAAGGGAAAACAAGAGGATTATGAAAGCTCTAAGGTCATTGAAACCATTGTAGGTATCCTGAATAGAGCCACTACCTCATCAAATTCACCTCCTCAAGAAGGCGACAAAGGTGAAAGTGCAAGGTATAAATCTTCCTTTAATCAAGTTTATTTTGATTATGATAAACATGGTAAATCTTCACATAAGAATTGGAGAGAATTTACATGTTCTTTTTGTGGTTTTGAATAACCATAATGTTTCAAGATGTTAGAAAAAAAAGGCCACATATAGGAAACTTTCAAAGAAAAAGCGACATAAATCCAGAGGTCCATTGGATAATGGAAACCATGTTGAAAAGAAGATGCAATTGTTTTGCACTCATTGCCATAAGCAAGGTCATCTCATAGAAAAATGTTGGACTTTGTATCCAAAAATGCATCCATGACATTTGAAGAAGGTGGAGAGAGATTTTGGTAAAGATGGAAAAGAGGATTCCATAATTGATGTGGGCCAAGATGATTCACAAGATGAGGTGCAGCTAAAAGAAGCACCATGGAAATGGTGTGGTAAGAGGTGGTTTGATTTCTTTTCCAAATAAGGCTTGCATTTATTTTGTTGATAGATGCAATTATTTGCCTTACAAATGAATTTCTTTTCTTTATGAATGCATTACTTTTCTGTTGAAAGTATGTTGCAACTTGTATGATGCAAGATGTTGAAAGTGGAGTTATGTTTGACTCACTTAAATGCAACAAAGAAGGCAATTTATGTTTACAAGTTTGTATGTGAATGCATTCTTGATGTTGCAAATGTTCGCTAGGAAGGTGTGTGGAAGTGGGGTATGTTACTCACTTCATTTGCAGAAAATTTTTCAATTTAACTCTTATGTACCCATACATGTTTTTGGGATTATTGTACTTGTGTTTGTACTTGAGGGAGAGTTGAAGAATTGAACACATATATGAGAGTTTGTGTGTGAACAATGGAATTGTTGCTAGTTTCATTGTCGACTTGTGTTGATCGTTGTCAATGTATGTCATATCAACTTGGAAGAGTTGATTTGATCTCCAAAGATGAAAGGGAGATGTTGATGGATTATTGCATGAGATGTGAAATTCTTGTTGTTTATGCAAAGAATTGTTAAGTTGTTGTACATGCTTATGTTTGGCTCTCAAGTCGAATCAGTTGTTTTAAGAAGCATGTTTTGTCGACTTGTTTAGTAAACCATCGAATAACACACCAAAATGGTTTGTACACCAAGATGCAAGAGTAAATGGCAATGTTACATGATGTGACTGTAAGGACTCTGGACATCACATATCTCCAAAATGGTATGATATTGTCCACTTTGGGCGTAAGCCCTCATGGATTTGCTTTTGGACTTACCCCCAAAAGGCCTCATACCAATGGAGATATTTGTCCATCCTTATATACCCATGATCCTCCCCACTTCTAGTCAATGTGGGACTTTGGTCATATACCGAACAGTGACAATTGTTGCTTTGAAGGAGCAAAAGAAAAGGTCGTTGATTTGCATTTCTTTCATAATGTGTTTTTCCATTTAATGGTTGTATTTGTGACAAGATGTCAAAAGATTTTGGAAGGTCCATGCTTGAGCAAGAGGTTCATGAGTAGCCTTCATTCTCAAATCATGACATGAGCAGCATATCAATACTAGAGGATGATAGAGGCAAAAAGCAAAAGTGGACAAAATGCCAAAAAGTTTGCAACCAATGTAGACCATTTTATGTGCTAACACTAAGAAGTGAAAGAGATGGTGAATGCATTCTTCCAGATGTGGAATTTGGAACCGTGGAGATAAAATAATGGTCATTTGTTTTCTTGTTGTTATTGATATTGGAACTCATTGTTGTAGTTCACTCATATGGGCTTAACTTGGAAAATTGGCTTCCAAGGAGAAGCTTGCATCAAATGCATGTGTTGCAAAAGAGGAACATGATTCTCAATGGGAAGGCTATCATTGATTTTCCAAACACCGAGGGATCGCTTTGGTACAACAAGGTGTTTAATCAGTCAAAAAGAAGCCAGCAAGTGTTGGATTGGGTCATCAACAAAAGGAAAACAATGGTTGAGGGACATAGCCATTTGCAATGCAAGGCATGTCAGTGTACCCAAGTAGCTGTCATGGAGATTTTTCAAGTATAATCAGTTGATAAAACTTGGGAAGGAGAATAGTATTCAACTCTCATCAGATAACCAACTTTTTTGGATCCAAAAGTCCATCACTGGGAAGGAGTGATTGGAATCTAGATTAGGGGCAAAAATTTGCTCAAAAATCAAAGTGTCCAGAATCACTCAAAACCTAAATGATTGCGTCTGTCGCAGTGATACAATCCCAACACAACTTGATTCGTTCAAAACGAAGTTCATATGAGGAAGTTAGATCTCGCTGATCGTTTCACCAAACAAGCAAAATTTTGGAAAAGGTTGATTGGGATGCTGACTGGGCATCCGTACAACCCAGTCAGCAAGGAGAATATTCCATAGAATATTCCTTTGAATATTCTTCTACAAGTGGGTGAATTACATATTGACAAGTGGTAGTGCATTATTGGATCTGCGTGCTTGAGTTGGACCAATGTGAAGGCGACACGTGGCAAGCCTGGAGGCCGCCACATGCCCCTACAATGGTGTGGTAAAATTTTATGGAGGTGTTGGGGTTCGACTCTGCGACCTCCCCTCCACAGTGCCTATGTCTTAACCATCTCTTCTATGCTTTGTTTCTTACCCATATTGCTGACTAAATATATTTAAGTTTTATTACAGTTACGTTTGGGGGTTATGAGGGCCAAGCCCTCCCCAAGTGAACGCGCCAAATGGCAATAGTTACGATTAGCAGATCCAGCGGACAATACCATAATGACGGCACTAAAAGCTACCATGTGAACAATTCTATCCAAACCGCCAGGAAACGGTTATGAAACCACATGGATTGCGCTAACTGCCCATGTGCTTGCCTCCTCTTTAACCATCAGGGTAACGGTTAGTAAAACCACAGGGTTAGCACTAATCTAGATTACCGCTAATTAACCCAACTTAACCCTTAATTAACTCACAGTTAAAATCGAATTAGCAGTTGGTTGATTTTTGGCGGAATTTGTTGTTTTCGGGCCTACCTCCAGATTTAGGGGCCTTAACTAGAGTTCTTATAGATTTGGAGGAGGATTTTTAGGGAAAAACTGTTTGAGCCATAACTAGAGCATTTTTCAACCAAATGGAGATTAGAAAAAGGTGTTCCTAGATGATTTCAGCATTTTGAACACAATGGAATAGGTTTCAAAGGAAATGGGTTACTTTTGTATGTGATTTTTCCACATTAAATGTTTAGGATGTCTAAGGCCACCAGGGAGGAGGTCAAGCCTAGAATAGTTGTAGTCCATTTGCAGAGTTTGGAGAATCATCTTAGGGGTTTTTTGGGTGATCTGAGTCCATTGAAGTAGATTCTAGAAGTTGTAGAGCATTATAAACTATACATTTTTCTCCATTTTGAGCAAATACAGAGGCCCAAGCCATGGAAGCTGACCAAGGAGAGGTAGCCTAGGAGGGGTGAACTCCTTTATCAAAAAATGTGTTAAGTGTTTTTTTTTTTATGGTTTGTTGTTCATTTGCTTATTGTTGTTCAACACTTTACTTTCATGTTATTCCTCTTATGATTCTAACATAAAACTTGACATAAAAATTACCTGTTTCCAATCACAAACGAAATAAGAGAACCCTACACATGAAGCAATTGACAAGCATATTTTTATAAATATGAAGTTAAAATTAGCACAGAAAAACTCACATTCAACTGAGGATCAGATACCTTAGAGATCATTGAACATTATCAAAGGAAGTCATTGAGCATTGTTAAAGGAGGTATGATACCTTAGAGATCATTAAGAATTGTCAAAGGAAGTATGATAACCTAGATATCATTTAGCTTTTATAGCATGTATGATGATCAAATGAGTATGAAAAATGTTTGGTTGGATAGTCCTCTATGAGAGTTTTCCAACTATATATTACACTTTCCAAATATCCTATGGAATGAGAATAAAATCTAGTTTGAAAATCCATATTGGTAAAAAGGGGTCAAAAGGGGTCAAACCCCAAATTTGTTAAAGTCGATGTTGGACCTCAGAATTACTCTCTCTTTGACAACTTTTCTCACTTCTTTCTCTTGTTTCCCATAAAAGACAGATCCCCATCACTGATAAATGATGGATTTTGTCTCAAGAAGGACATTAAATGATTGACATGTTATAATTTTATGTTTTTTCTATTCGAAATAAGTTTTTGAAAATTAGCTATGGAACACATCCTATGTTGCAGCTAATTGTGTGTTCCGTACCTACTTCCATGGTTGAACAGGTTACAAGTGTCAAACGAAGAAATGGCCACATGGGCATCTCTGGAATCATCGCGACACGGATCTTATCCTAGTCACAGCCCAGATCAATAAAAAAGCCAGCTCAAGACCACAATCAAAGGTGGAGTCAAACATATGAAACTCGGAAGCAATAGGACTCTTTGTCTACCCTTTTGTGCTTAACTAAAATATCCAACAGATCTGTTGAAGCATTAACTCAGATGAGCCACCTGTGTCAATGTTTCTGTGCAACCACCTTGTTCGAATTCAAGTCACCTGTAGCTAATCAAACATTTATGCAGATTGGTTGTAATACGTGTAGACCACCTGTAGCTAATTTTCCTCAAAAGACAGTTATGGATATTTTATTTTAAATACCAGTTGAACAAAACTGGAAGGAGTTCGAAGTTTTTGATGTATTAAGTTTAAACTTATCAGCTCTGTAATTTTGGACTTTTGTTCCTGTTTTATAATATAAAGCTGTGTGTTGACTGATGATCGTTTGAAGGAGCATTTTGAATTAAGTTAGCAGCTCAACCTAGTTAGTTGCAGAGGGCCCCTGCACTGAAGGAGGTTTTCTTTTCATTTGTTTTCTTCTTTTTGTTCAGTAATAAAATCCTCATTTACTTTTAGCAGTGTTTATAACTTAGGTTGATTTCTTATAGTTTTATTTCTTTTAGTTTTAATCAGTAGCATAATGATAGAATTCAATTGTGTAGTCTTGCTTCTCCAATCCATTTAATAAAGGAAATGACTTTGTTTCTAAACAAAGTAAGGTTGAAAGTAATGAGGATGCATTGTTGACTAGTTTACTCGCTATTTTTGTTATTTATTTCCTAGTTCAAGTTGTCAATGCATTGTACTAATGAATGTTTTTGGTCACCATTTCGAGCTGATATCCATCCTAAACTAAATGGTTAAGCATTCACCTTACATAAGGGTTGAAACCAATCAGTTACCTTCTGCATGTTTTTATTTAGTTTTTTTCTAGATCATGAAGTACATAAGTTACTTGAATTCAATCTCAAGGAGGTTATCTTTCAAAATTAAATGTTAGAGTAACTAGAAGTACTTTAGTTAATTTCATTATCTATATTTATTTCAACAACACTTACAACTTTACCTTCTATTTTTAAGAATTATTCATGAATTAGGATTAGATGAGAAGATAGGATAGATGCTCTGTTTTTCCTTCTTTTAACTTAGATTTTGACTAGTTTTAAGCTCTTGGTTCACCTTTAGGAAATTTAGGTTCAGTTTCTTATAGTTCAAATTGTACATCATTAGGAATCAAATAATAGAAACCCCCAAAACAATATAAAATACAAAACAATGAAGTAAGAAGGGTTAACTAGCACATACAGTGCACTATACTTCATCAGCTTACGAACCTTGGTTGATAATTCATGTAAAGCAATATAGGACACTAAACTGACTAAAAATTTTGGCGCCATTGCTGAGGAAGTGTAACTAGGTAACCTTATCTCTTACATTCAAAAAAAAAATGATATGCATAGAGAAAGAGACTCTAAGGGTAGATTTATAGCTAGAGGCAGGAGTTCAATTCCTACAACACAACCTCCTCCAACAAGAACAAGAAGAGATACACCTCCATCTCAAAATCATACTCCTAGCCATAGAACTCTTGAAATTCCAGGGGTAGAAATCCAATCAAAAGAATCTCCTACTTCATCTACCAAGGTAGTCTTAGAGGAGAAAAATCCTTGGTCTCCAATAGTAGGAGTAACCTTTTTCACCTCCATAGGGGAGCACATTTTAGTTCAAGAATTAGGAATACCTGGTGAGGAAGAAGAAGTAGAACCTTTCTCCCATATCCCATTAATAGAAGAACTAGAGGAGGAGAAAGTAACCTTGCAGGTTGAACCTTATACTGACTCTGAAGAAACTATAATGGCAAAAGAAGGAGAGGATGGAGAATTCACACTGTTTGGAGGAGGCGATAGAGGAAGAGGTCGAGGAAATAATGGAGGAGGCAAAGGAAATAGGGAAATAGATAATTCTTTTGGATTCCCTATAGTGGATGAAGAAACAAAAGGCACAATGAAAAATATCTCACCTTTTGTCCTCCCAAATTTCCATGGTTTAAAAAGTGAGGATCCCGAAACATTTTTATTTGAGTTTTAAATATTGTGTAGAACCTATGATTATCTAGAATACTCTCAAAAACCTAAGTTTTTCGCTTCAACACTGAAAGGAGCTGCTTCGAAGTGGTTCATGGGGTTAGTCACTCAGTCCATTAGAACATGGAATGACATGAAGAAAGTGTTTTTGGATAGGTATTTGGATTATTGCATGCCTACCAATCACAAAGATGAAGTGTTCAAAATGATGCAAAGAGAGGATGAAAATTTAGAGGATTTGATTGAGAGATTCAACTATAATTTGAAAGGAGCAAAGATGGACAAAATTTAGATGAAGATACCTTAAAAGCTATTTTATTAAATGCCATTAGAGATGAGTGGACAGATATCCTTAACATGATGGGGAAGGGAGATATCTCTCAACTCTCATTAAATGACATAGGAGAATTATGTGTTCATCTCTCATGAGGGAAATCCAAACCTGGGAAAGGTCCAAGAGATCCTTCTCTTGTTAGAGTAAATAAATCTACAATTGGATTAGTGAGTAGGGCAGAAATTGGTAATATTCTTGATGAATTCAAAACAGATATTCTAGGGAGTCTTAGTGAGCAAATAGACACCGTTAAGTTATAAAACAAGTAGAAAACTAAGGTTGATGCTTTAGCTATTTCCTGTTCAAAATGTAGAAAAAAGCCTGCTCTAGGAGAATGCCCTTTGGATGCAAAAATTAAAGATACTTTTATGATTTCCTCAGAGAATCATAAGACCAAGGGTTGTCCTTCGATTCTAGGTCTTAAGGCTATTTTTTAAGAAGAAATAGTTCCAAATTCAGCAGAACCTCTTTGCTTTGTCTCTAGAAAACCTTAGCAAGGGCCATAAAATCAGGGATTTAACAATCAAATGTATCTTCATCCCCCACCAAATTGGAATTCTTAGAAACAACCTTGGCCTCAACCTCAATCTCAACCTTTGGCTCAACCTCAATCTCAATATCAACCTTGGGCACAAGGAGTACAAAATCCTTACGGGAGATTTTCTCAA
Organism: Pinus taeda; assembly: GCA_000404065.3. Classification (NCBI taxonomy): domain Eukaryota; kingdom Viridiplantae; phylum Streptophyta; class Pinopsida; order Pinales; family Pinaceae; genus Pinus; species Pinus taeda. The sequence goes on along the minus strand of APFE031027954.1, from coordinate 106,764 downwards.
TATTATCAATATCCTCCATCATATTAGAATTATCCTCCCCCACACATTTCACAACAAATCAGTAGCCACAACTTCAAAATTAGAACCCTCAACTTTCATTATCATTTCCACAAAAAAAATCCACAACAAATTCCACAACAAAACTAAAATCCTCAACTCTTACTGCCATTTTAGCAGAGACCAAATCAGCTACCTTCCAAACCATTACCAAACCCCAACAATAAAAATCCTTAGAATACTTACATGGTGGAAGGAAAACAATTTCCAACTTATATGATCACTCATCTAGATCTCAATGATGTTCAACTAAGATCTGGTAGGATATTAGAAAAGGAAAGGCCTTCTATAGTTATTCAGAAACAAGACAATTTTCAGGAAGATTCTCTATAGCCCAATGAAATTTTTTGAGGGAACATCTCTCCAAAACCAAAATACTAAAAATGAAAAATAGAAAGAACCAATGAATTCAACTCCTATCATTGAGCAGCTAGTATCTGCTTCTGCACCTCTTTTTCCTGAACTATTACAAGTTGATAGAGGAGTAGAAAAGCATATCGTGTTGCCTAATTATGATTTTATAGATGAGTTAAAAAATGTCTGGTTCAAAATTCCATTGTTACAATCCATTAAGGAGATTCCAATCCTAGCTAAAAAAATAGAGTCGAGCATAAAGAAACCAGGAAGAAAAACAAAAGAAACAAAGCAAATTCACCTGGTAGGAAAAATAGCAGATATAATGATGGGAAAATTTTCCATACAAAAATATGTAGATCGAGGAATTCCAATTGTGAAAACACATATCAATGGAGTTGAAATTCCAAATACATTGATTGATTTAGGGGCAGAAATAAACATCATGAGCAAACAAACCATGGAATAACTCAAGCTTCCTAATCTTCTTTACACCCCTACATTACTGCAATTAGTAGACAGATCTGTAATCAAACCAGATGGAGTGTTAGAAGATATTTCAGTATCCTTAAATTCTTGGGATTATCTTGTTGATTTTATGATCTTAAACCCCAAAAACAATCTAGGAGGACATCCACTCATATTAGGAAGACCTTGGCTGGCCATTGCTGATGCTTTCATTAGCTGTAGATCTCGTGATATGTATATTTTTGATGGGAATTCAACAAAGAAATTCACTCTATATACTTCAGCAAGAACAATCACATAATAGATGACAAAGAATGGATTGATGATGAAAATGACATTCAGCCTCTCTTTATTGTTTCATATATTAGTGAAGATAGTCAAATCTTAAATACAATGGAAAAATTTGAATCATCTCCAGAATATGAACATGATCAATTTCAAGAAAAATCCAATATTGAATATTTGTCATCTGAGGAGATGTCTCTTTATTCTATGGAATAATTTGGTAGCTCTACAATTGAAATCTTTCCAGGGAGAACATTGAACACAAACAATAACTTGGAGAAATTACAACAGGAAAAGCTAATCATGACATTACAACAACATTCTGCTACATATGTATGGGAATATATTGACATGAAAGGAATTAGTCCTAAAACTTGTATACATCACATCCACATTTAGGAAAATTGTAGACCTACCAGACAACCTCAGAGAAGGATGAATCCAAATCTTAGAGAAATTGTGAAAGAAGAGCTACAAAAATTGTTGAATGTGAACTTCATTTACCCAATTTCAGATAGCCAATGGGTTTCCCCTTTAGTGATTGTGCCTAAAAATAATGGTAAATGGAGGGTGTGCATTAATTACCGAGAATTGAATAAAGTTACCCTTAAATATCGTTTTCCTTTTCCCTTTATAGATCAAGTGTTAGATACATTAGCAGATAAGAAGTATTTCCCATTCTTGGATGGTTTTAGTGGTTATAATCAGATTCAGGTGGCACCAAAAGATCAAGATAAAACCACATTTACTTGTCCATGGGAAACTTATGCTGACCAAGTACTTCCTTTTGGGTTATGTAATGCACCTGCAACTTTCCAAAGGAAAGTACTAGGAATTTTTTCTGATCTAATATATGATTGTGTAGAGGTATATATGGATGACTTTACAGTCTATGGGAATACATTTGAAGAAGCTTTGGAAAATTTGGAAAAAGTTCTTAAAATATGTAAGGAAGCAAACATTTCACTAAGCCATGAAAAATGTTTTATGATGTTTACAGAAGGTATTGTTTTAGGGCATCACATTTCAAGAGATGGGATTAAAGTTGATAAATCTAAAGTTGAATTCATGTCTAAATTATCAATTCCAAATTGCCAAAAGGATGTCCTAATTTTTCTAGGATTTACAGGATACTATAGACGATTTATAGAAAATTTCACTAAAATAGCATCCCCACTCTTCAAATTACTCACCAAGGATTGTGAATTCAATTGGAATCATGATTGCCAGTTAGCATTTGAAACTTTAAAAACAAAAATTTCTGAATCACCCATCTTGAGAGGTCCAAATTGGAAACTACCTTTTCACATTTCAACATATGCTTCAAATACAGCTCTGGGAGCTGTATTAGGACAAAAAGACTTGATTCCCTATGCCATCTACTATAAAGTAAGAATTTGACTCCCACTGAGTTGAACTATACTGTAACTGAAAAGGAATTTTTAGTTGTTGTTCATGCAATCAACAAGTTCAGACAATATATAATAGGCTATGAAACCTTTGTTCATATAGATCACTCCACAATTAGATACTTAATGAATAAACCTATTACTAATGGCAGATTTACAAGATGGCTTTTACTCTTGCAAGAATTCAATATTATTGTGCTAGATAGACCTGGAAAACAAAACACAGTTGATGATTTCTTGTCCAGAATTCAAAATATCAAAGATGACACTCTGGTTGAAGATAAGTTTCCCGATGAATATCTTTTTATAGTGACTACTCAAACTCCTTGGTTTGTAGATATTGCTAATTACTTAGTCACAGGGAAATTGCCTTCACATTTGTTTCCTAGAGAAAAAAAGAAAAATCATTCAGATAAGTGCAAGATACTCATGGATCACCAATGAATTGTATAAAATAGGCCCAAATCTTATGATTAGAAGATGTGTTAGAGAAGATGAAATGCCTGAGATTCTTAAGGCATGTCATGATGAACTGTGTGGTGGACACTTTGCTGACAAGAGGATAGCCTATAAAATCCTTTCTTTAGGATATTATTGGCCATCCATCTTCAAAGATGCCAAATAATATGTCAAGAGGTGTGACAGCTGCCAGAGGGTAGGGAAACCTACTCCTTCAAATGAAATGCCACTACAAATTCAGGTACTCATTGTACCTTTTGAAAAATGGGCCTTAGATTTTGTTGGGCCAATTAATCCTTCATCTAAGCAAAAGAAGTATATATTGGTATGCACTGATTATGTCACTAAATGGGTAGAGGCCAAAGCATTATCTTTTGCTAATGAAAAATATGTAGTTAATTTTATTTTTGGGGACATCTTCACTCGTTTTAGTGTTCCAATAGAAATTGCAACAAATCGGGGATCCCAATTTACATCTAAAATGGTGAAGGGTCTTGTGGAAGATTAAAACATCAAACATAGGAAATCTACTCCCTATCATCCACAAGAAAATGGTTAAGTTGAATCTACAAATAAGGTGATTGAAGGAATTCTCACTAAGACTGTGCATCTACATAGAAGAGATTGGGCAGAAAGGCTCCCTAAAGCCTTATGGGCCTATAGAACTACATGGAGGAACACAATGGGACATACACCCTATGAACTTGTTTATGGGAAACAAGCCATTTTCCCTATAGAGTTTCAAATCAAAACCTTCAAGATGGCAGTCCAATTGGGACTGGATTGATCAAAGGCATAGAAACATAGATTGGAGCAACTCAATGAACTTGATGAAATCAGGCAAGATGCAGTCCAAAGAACTAGTACAGTCCAACAACAGAGGGCTAAATGGCATGATAAATGTATTAAGGAGAAGAAGTTTCAAGCAGGAGATTGGGCACTATTATTCGATTCAAAGTTCAAATATTTTCAAGGGAAGTTTCAAACTCATTGGCTTGGACCACATGAGATTGAAGAAGTCTTTAATAACGGAGCAGTAAAGATAAGGACGATAGATGGAAGCAAAATACCTCTTCTTTTGAATGGTCATCGGTTGAAGATATATCAAAAACCAGTTTCAAGAGAGACGTTCATTAAGATTTTCCAGAATAACTTTGAAATGAAGCTAGTGAAGAAGTATTCTTCTTCTCCACTAACTTAGTCTTTATTTTTACTTAAAAAATGATAAATAAATAAATAAAAATGTATGAGGTTGAAAACCAATCATTGATTGGCATACTTATACAGAAAATATAGGGTGAAAATCAGAGATTTATGACATCCTATATTTTCCATTTCCTTTCTGTAATAAGTAGTGACAAAAATCTACATTCATTTATAGCTTTGAGTCGGCAAATTCATCATCTCATTCCGTCTCATTCTGTCTTCATTTTTTTTATAGTTCCACTTCATCTCACTGTCATATTTCATTTACATTTTATCTTTTTACAGTTTTACCCTATTTCACCCTATTTTTCATTTTATCTTACATCTCATTCCATCTCACTATCATAACTCACTTCCATTTTTTTTTACATTCATATTCCATAGGTCATATTTCACTTTTCCTTCTTTTCACATTCTGTAGTTGATTCCATTCCACAACTAATCTGATTCTACAGCTACAACTTTCTTATCAGCTCTGGCACAATTGTACAACTCACAAATAAATCATGAATGTAAGGAAATTGAAGCTTCAAGTTTTGGAGATCAACCATGCTTAAAGTACCTACGGATCAACACCAAAAGAATTATCAAGAAAAAGGTTAAGTTTTAAAGGTAAAATGCAAAATTTATTTCAAACAACAAGTTACAAACATAAGTCATGTATAATATGAATGATCATATGTCTCCTTAACAAGTCATCATTTGATTTGACTACCACTTCATGATACCACATCTCCGCCACATATTCCACATTCGATACCCAATGGTCTATAATGATTTCATCATACCACACCTCTGCTATGTTCTCCATACTCTGTAATTAAACGGTCTCTAATAACTACATATGTTAACGGCCAATAATACAATGTGACCAATGTATTCACATCTCTCCAAACCCTCACTGTCTACTTATTCCACGCAAACCCATAGTTCTTTTTCACCATACCCGTAGTCAGTCCATTTCATAGATTGGGAGAGTAATTCTGAAGGTTAGAAAATTCTACGAAATAGAGACCATGGGACTCATTATCAGGGCAGAGCCTGTAGGGGAAAATTTTATGGAAGGGTACCCACAACTCAAGGAGATGCTGTAGAAGGCTGGAAGGCTCAATTTCATTGAAAATTTTGATGGATATCACAAGGAGATCACAAAATATTTTTCTAGATCATTCGATGGTACAGAAGTAGAGATTGGAGACAGTAAGTTTGCAGTAACAGAATCTTACATAGCAGAAGCTACAGAACTGCCAAGACTTGGTGAGAGATGGTTCAAAAACAAATAGTTTCACAGTGAATCATGGAAGGTAATCCTCAGGAACCCAGGTATGGATGTCACTGTGTTTAGAAAAGAAATTCCTATTTCAACACTTAAAAATAAATGGAGAAGCATGCTTTTGATATTACAAAAGTTTATTACCTGTGAGGGAAGATTCGAATGCATGTATGTTTATCATATATGTTTATTGATGAACTTTCTAGAAAATGGAAACATCAAACTCCCATTCTTCCTTCTAAACAATCTAAGGAGGATGGCTTCAAATGTATAGAAGAAAATAGAATCCATATACACAACTATGTACCATCATGGATTGGTAAAAATATTGGTCGAGTTTCATATGAAAATAATAGGAGATACTTGGGAAACTTATTGATAAAAAACTATTTCCAAGAGGCACCAGAATCACCTAAAGAGGGTAATGTTAGAACGAGTAAGAGAAAAAAGACTAATATGACCATTCAAAGCAAACCTGAGTCCTCCACACAAAAAAAATGATGAAGAGTCAGTCTCTGAGATAGAGATCAGGGAGCAGATCAAGCAAAAAGGAAAGATAAAAAAGAAAATTAGTGGAATTACTGAGAACAAACCTGAATCTTCATTACAAAAAGATTATGAACAACTAATCTATGAAAAATTGACAAAGATTAGGAAACAAATCAAGAGGAAGGATGTTAGGCCCCTATACTACTAGTGTAACCCCTTATTGTTATTAGTACAACCCAATTATTATATTGATGTACCCATGTAGTGCCCATATTGTTATATTGTGCCCCATAGACCACTATTGTTATTATTGTGCCCTTACATTATTATTGTTATGTCGGCTCTGATTATGTATGACCCCTTAGATCTATATATAGAAAGGAGGTCTTTTCATTGTATCATCCAAGAATTGTTCATTTATGTAATGTAAGGAGGTTTCCACCTCGAAGTGCTAAATTCTAGGCGTTGATCTATCTTTTCTATCTTTTCTTGGAGCTGGGTTTCATAACATTTGTAACAGAGCTTGGATTCTAGGGTTTCGCTGCTCCAAATAGGTCATCGTGGCATTTTCGCTATAACTTTTTTCTGCAACGTTTCAGAAGCTAAAAAAAAATCCCATTTGAGAAATAATCGTACTGAACCTCGGGTCAGAATTTCAGAGCTTTTCATGCTATATTTGCGGAGATATGATCTGAGGAAGATGGTCTTTTTTGCAGACTCCTAAATTACATTCCAAACAAGTGACCTAGGGAAAATCGTCATAACTTTCTCTCTGAGCATCGGATTGAAATTTCATAAGAAAGTACAGAAAGAGAATGGATTTTAGTTTCTTTTAGATATTTTTCAAATCCAAAGGTCGATACAGTGACACGTGGCACTTCATACAAGTTCGCTCTTCTTGGAAAGGTCTATAATTAGGTCATCTTGGGAGATTGTGCATAACTCTTTCTTGAAGAATCCATTTTGGATCAGACTGGTGGCATTGGAAAGAGGACATAGAGGGCTACTACAGGTCGCAATTTCAGAACTTAAAGATCCGAAAGTACAGAGTTACAGTCGTTTCAAGATTGAGAGCCTAAAATCAAGAAAAAGCAAAATGAGGAAATTTGATGGCAAGGATCCGGTAAATTGGATACTTCATATGGAACAATATTTTGATCTAGATGGTGTACCACTGTTACAAAAGGTATGTATTGCATATTCATATTTAGAACCAGATCAATTTTTATGGTATGAAGGGCTTTGTTCTC
>APFE031027954.1:65872-99467 GCA_000404065.3 Pinus taeda | reverse complement strand
GACATATCAAGAAGAAAAATGTTCAAGAAGTGAAAGATCACATCGAGCATCAAGAAGTGAATCCGACCATATGTTGTAAAGGATTGGAAGAAATTACCACTCCTCAAACTCTAGAGATAGAAGGACATATCAAGAAGAAAAAGGTTCAAGCAGTGAAAGATCACATCGAGCATCAACAACAAGTTCTCAAACTTTTAAATGATAATGCCACTTCAGTGCAAAATCAAACGAAACAACAGGTAGATCAACATCGTAGTGAAATTTTTTTTGATGTAGGTGATTGGGTATTTTTACTGCTACATCTCAAGCAAGTTATTTATGAGAAGGAAATGTTGGCAATACTACATGCACTTAAAAAATGGCGACCTTACCGAATGGGAAGACTCTTCAAGGATGAGGATGTGGAGGCATTGTTTTGTGCTATTTCTATTAGCCAACCAGATTGGATAAACAAAGCAAGGGATGAATGGAAGAAGGGCAAAGAAGTATGGCCACTTATTCAAAAGTTTCAAAAGATCCAAATTCAAACAATATTGCCAGAAATTGAAGAGGAAGGAAAAATCATATTGGAACCTGGAGCAGTCACAGAAAGAAGAACTCGACAGCTACAAAATCAATCAATTTCAGAGTATTCATAAGGTGGAAGAACTTACTAGCTGAATATTCCACATGGGAGGACAAAGATTTTATACAGAAGCATCAAGAACTACTCAAGCGTTGAGGACAACGCTTTTTGAAGGAGAGGGGCATGTTAGGCCCCTATACTACTAGTGTAACCCCTTATTGTTATTAGTACAACCCACTTATTATATTGATGTACCCATGTAGTGCCCATATTGTTACTATTGTGCCCCATAGAAGCCCACTATTGTTATTATTGTGCCCTTACATTATTATTGTTATGTCGGCTCTGCTTATGTTATGAGCCCTTAGACTCCTATATATAAAGGAGGTCTTTTCATTTGTATCATCCAAGAATTGTTCATTTATGTAATGTAAAGGAGGTTGCCCCCTTGAAGAGGCTGAATTCTAAGGCGTTGTTCTATCTTTTCTTGAGCTGGTTTCATAACAAAGGAAAAGATAGGAAAGGAGAAAAAGGGTACAAAGGAGGAGAACATAAACCCCCTACAACTTAGAAGGAGCTCTAGACTTCGAGGTATGGTAAAGAAGGTATCATCAAAGGGAACATAGTTCATAAATCTAGAAGAAGAAACCCCAGTACCATCTCCTGATAATGTTCCATTTACATACAGTCCTCAAAACTCTCCAAAACAATATTTTGAAGGCAGCCCCAGCAGAGGATCCCCGAGCATAGACCCAGTGCAACAAAAAAATTATGATTACATGGAAACACTGGAAAATAAAAGTGCCTTAGTGGATCCAGGATCTTCAGCCAATCTAGAACAACCTATCAATCCACAAGAACCTCTAACTAAATCTCTCAAACATGAAATCTATGAGTTAGAGATATTGAACAGGCATATCAAGAAAGAAAATGAAACCCTGAAGGAACAAATCAAATTGGATAAAGCCATTCATGATAATATAATACTTCACCTAGGGCTATGGTACAAGAAGAATAAGAAGTTGAAGAGAAAGAATAGAAACTTGAACAAAACAGTCATCAACCTTAAATACAGACTTCTCATGAAGAAACCCAGGATGGCAGTCACTTCAAAGAGGAGCAAGAGAAGAAAGTTAGATGTACTCACAGAGGTATCTGAGCAAATGTAATAGGAAAGAAGAGTTCACATTTTTGGAAAAATTGCATGGCGACATGCAATGATTTTGCAGTGGGGGTATGTTGGACCTTAGAATTACTCTCTCCTTTACAAATTTTATCACTTCTTTCTCTTGTTTTCCATAAAAGACAGATCCCCATCACTGATAAATGATAGATTTTGTCTCAAGGAGGACATTAAATGATTGACATGTTATACTTTTATGTTTTTTATATTTGAAATAAGTTTTTGAAAATTAGCTATGGAATGCAACCTATTTTATAGCTAACTGTGTGTTCCGTAGCTACTTCCATGGTTGAATAGGTTACAGGTGTCAAACAAAGAAACCGGCCACATGGGCATCTTTGTAATCGTCTCGACATGGATCCTATCCTAGTCACCAAGCCTAGATCGATAAAAAATCTAGCTAAAGACCACAGTCAATGGTGGAGTCAAATGTATGAAACCCAGAAGCAATAGGACTCTTTGTCTACCCTTTCATGGTTAATTAATAAATCCAATAGATTTGTTGAAGCATTAACTCAGATCAACCACCTCTATCAATGGTTCTGTGCAACCACCTTGTTCGAATTCAAGTCACTTGTAGTTGATCAAACATTTACGCAAATTGGTTGTAATACATGTAGACCACCTATAGCTAATTTTCCTCAAAAGGCAGTTATGAATATTTTATTTTAAATACCAGTTGAACAGAACCGGAAGGAGTTCGAAGGTTTTGATGTATTAAGTTTAAACTTATCAGCTCTGTAATTTTGGACTTTTGTTCCTGTTTTATAATACAAAGTCGTGTGTTGATTGATGATCATTTGAAGGAGAATTTTGAATTAAGTTAATAGCTCAACCTAGTGAGTTGCAGAGGGCCCCTGTGCTAAAGGAGGTTTTCTTTTCATTTGTTTTCTTCTTTCTGTTCAATTTTAAATTCGTCATTTACTTTTAGCAGTGTTTATAACTTAGTTTGAATTCTTTTAGTTTTAATCAGTAGCATATTGTTAGAATTCAATTGTGCAGTATTGTTTCTCCAATCCATTTCATAAAGGAAATGACTTTGTTTCTAAATAGAGTAAGGTTGAAAGTAATGAGGATGCATTGTTGATTAGTTTACTCGTTGTTTTTGTTATTTATTTCCTAGTTCAGGTTGTCAATGCATTGTACTAATGAATGTTTTTGAACACCATTTCAAGCTGATATCCACCCTAAACTAAATGGTTAAGCATTCACTTTACATAAGGGTTGAAACCAATCAGTTACCTTCTACATGTTTTTATTTAGTTTTTTTCTAGATCGTGAAGTAGAGAAGTTGCTTGAATTCTATCTCAAAGAGGTTATCTTTCAAAATTAAAGGTTAGAGTAACTAGAAGTACTTCAGTTAATTTCATTCTCTATATTTATTTCAACATCACTTGCAACTTTACCTTCTAGTTTTAAGAATTATTCATGAATTAGGATTAGATGAGAAGATAGGATAGATGTTCTGTTTTTCCTTCTTTTAACTTGGATCTTGACTAGTTTTAAGCTCTTGGTTCACCTTTAGGAAATTTAGATTCAATTTCTCATAGTTCAAATTGTACATCATTAGGAATCAAAGAATAGAAACCCCCAAAACAATATAAAATACAAAACAATGAAGTAAGAAGGGTTAACTAGCACATACAGTGCACTACACTTCATCAGCTTACGAGCCTCGGTTGATAATTCATGAAAAGCAATTTAGGACACTAAATTGACTAAATAGTCGATGCATCTTCTAGGAAGATCTTTGCACCATGGGAAATTGATGGTTGATTGGCACACTAAAATGCATGGAGATAAATGACAATACCTATACCCTTCCTTCATGGGAACCTACCCCTTATTTTGGAACCCTTACCTCTCATTTCCCACATGGAACCCATGCACCATACTATTTGAAACCTTGATCTTTTGTTAACTACACCAACTACCCCATCCTAAACATCACCCAATTTTAGGATGACACATCACTTCTAGATAGATGAGGTGACACATTTGCTAGCAAGTGGGCTAAATGATGGCATGACATGTCGATGATATGGGCAACAAATGATATCATAACACTTGGTGGCATGAGATTGGTGCATATGTGGTGGCATGAGATTGGTGCATATGTTGTGACATGAGATTGGTCCATAGACAATGACATAGAAAATGAACCCAATGGTTATTTGAAACATGGTTAATGACATGTGATGGCGTGGTAGTATGGTAGATGACATGTGAGGATGTACGATGAATGACATGTGATGATGTGGTAGTACAACAGGGTGTCACATGGCATGTTGAGCTAATATTATTGTGTGGCCAAGTGGGACAAATTTGAGTGACACATGGTACCGATCAGATGGTTCCACATGGCACAATGACATCATTCTTACATCAATATTCAGTCAACTATGGAAACCTAAAGTCCAAGTCATATGCCATGGTCACATGAAGAAAAATGGTCAAGCCCAAGCTCTCAGGGCTACCTTGGTCCTAGCCTAGGGGCAAGGTATGTTCATATAGTGGGTTTGAATGTCACCCCTATTTGAATCAATATCAACCCCAATGAGTAACTACACACACACACACACACACACACATATATATATATATTATGCAGTGCAATGGAAAAAAGGAAAACATTCAAATTGAAACAAAACATATGTGTGGTATAGTGGTGTGTTGCAGTTCTCGAGGTTACAAGGTCGAGCCTCATACTTGTATCATTAGTTGTTTCTTGTTTCATGATATGTGGTGTGAAAATGTGATATATTTGAGTTGGTGTCAGTGTTGGTTGCACAAGGTCTAGTCACAAGTTTGCATCTTGCATCAACTGCTTTGGGAATTTTAATATGATGAATGAAGTAATCTATGTTAAAAAGAATTTGAACACAACAAATAATGAGGAACACAATGTATACAAGATGATGTTTGGATGGTTTTTGTTATGGGTGTGTTGAAGCCCTGAAAATCGGGTCTACAACAAAGGGGATACCCACACAGTCTAGACCTTGGTTAGCAGCTACTTTTCCGTTTGGTATAGTGGGTCCGACTAGGGATATGGGACCAGTTTCCTAATTCATGTGTGTGTGTGTGTTGAGAATTGATATTTATTTTCTAAAAGTTGCTAAGTGAGATGCTCTAATTCAACTCTAATCTAATGACATGCAATTGTATTCTAATAAACAGAAGTATCTAATTCTACACTAACCCTGGGTGTAATCTTTCCGTTATGCGATCTAAAATTATTTCAAATAACAATTGGTAATAAAGATCATTCAACTGTTATGAGAAAATAATTCAATAGAGATAAACCACTTCATATAAAAAGTTAGACGAAACAGTTGTGAAGAACATATTGCATAGTAAGCTACTCATACATTAAGCATAAATAAATAGCTATCACCGTACAAAAGTGCCAAATGATAACTCAGGCATTCACACATCAATATATAAACAACTAAACATGAATATCACTTTAACACAAAGGTAGAAATAGTTAAGAGATAGAAGTACCATTTATAACTAGTTCTACTCATGAGCTTCAAGCGATAATGATTTATCTCTTCTTAATCCAACATCCACTAAGAGTACAGAAGTGCAACATCAGTAGCAGATATTAAATGCAGAAATCAATAAATCATGTTCCATTCATTCATCAAAACCTCCTCGGGGGGTGCAAAAGTGCATGTTCTGAGGACAAGTTTTTGATAAATTTCTGGACCCTTCTCTAAATACATGAGAAGGGTTTAAATACTACTAACTAAATATAAAAATAAATTATTACAAAAATGTAGGATACGGTTTAAATGACCATCCTTTTTCTAGGCAAAAATAAAGAAAAATTAATACTAATTTTGAATCTAAAAACTAAAAACTAACTATTTCTGTATCTACTCCTTGAAATCACAAGCATTCAGCATTTGTTTGAGAAGAGTCAGGTGGCCGACATCAGACTTCAGTTGTCCTGCAAAAACAGAATCAACAAGAGCTGGCGCCATCTTTTTGGTAGAATTGATAATGCATTTGAGAGTCATACATTGGCTATGTGGTTTTACCAAATATGCCCATTAAGAATCCCAATTTAACTTAGTTAATCTTTTGATTGATTCTGCCTTTTCTTGAGCCTTCTATCTCCAACCTATTTGTAATTGCTATGCTTTCGATAGATACCCTGGAGTGGTTTCTAAGATCAAATTTTCTCTATGCAAATTTTCATTTATGCAGTCAATAATGTTGTTTGCTGTCGTGGTTGCTTCTTCTACCGCTTGCTCTGCTTTTCTGATTTGCACATCCCATTTGTTAAAGAGCATTTCTTTGTGATTGTCATTGATTATTGGTGCACCTGCTCTTTTTCCCTCCTCTGTTTCTTTCCAAGCCAAATATTCAGTAACTCGTTTATCAATTAAATCATAATCATGTCGTAAATCCACAACTTGATTAGTGATTTTATCACTTATTTTGCAATACGAGTTCCACTGTGATATTCTTTAGCTTAATGCTTCCTGTTGCTGTAGTAGTTGATCATTCAAGGAAATGGATTCTGCGATGAATTCAGTAAGTTTAGGATCATCCTTGTGCATTTCCTACATATCCTGTAACTATTTATCTCTCTCAGCCAAACTATTATGGTATCCTACCTGCATTCGTTGGAAGTCTTGTTGTAGTCTTTCAAGTTGTTTATGTGCTTCGTTGTTGGCGTTGGCTTGTTGCAATTGTTGTTGCAAAACTTGTATTTGGTCTTCCTTTTATTTTAGCAGTTGTTGCACCTCAGATTCTTTGTCAATGGTTGCAGAGGCGTATGCTCCTGCGATTTGAGATAATTTGGTGAGATTTTCAATGGGATCGATAGTAGGATCTTGCCATGGGACGTTTAATTTCTCTGCATCATGAGAGAGCACGTTCTCCAATTTCCTTTTCTTCCTTTTTCTTCTCACTACTGCCTTGTGTTGTGGACTATAAAATACATTAAGAGGAGGAATTTCTTCTATCTTGAGTATAAGTTCAGAGGACGGGGTAATAGGAATATGTTCCATATCTCAGACATTGCTAATTGTTCATGTGACTATATCTTTTGTTGCCTGTACATTGCCCACAGGTGTCTTTGTGCTTTGGCCTTCAAGATTGATTAAATCATTAAAGGTCTCCCATTCTTTACCTAGCTCGGTTTTGACTGATGGTGGTTGAACGATGAGAGGGGGAGGATCTATTTGTGGAGAGGTCAAAGCATGTTGTTGTGGGAGATCTTTTGACTGGGTAGTATCCTTTACTGACCCCTCACTTTTACCATGGTAAATTTTTGATCTCTTAGAATGTTTTGATGTTTCTTTCTCAGACTTAGATTTAGATCTACCTATGCTTAAACTTCCACTGAGACTAACACTTGGATTTGGTTCCCTTACGGATTCTAAGCATAGTTTTTCCAAAGGAATATTAGCTAACCTCCTCTCCCTGTATATCTTGAACTGCTAAAATTCTGTTGGAGGGAATCGCATTTGGGTCGAATGCATAATTTCTTCAAGCGTACTTTTCTATTGGAATATGTCATCAAAAAGATCATCCTCTTCAGAAAACACCTTTATTTTGATTGCAACAGTGAAATTCTTAGCAATATCATAAGGGTCGAATGGTCTTCCTAGAAACTTGAACAATTGTAGACATGTTATGTTGTTTACTTCCTTGAATGCATGGCCTACATCAAATAATGAAAAGGCCCCACAGGCTACAGGAAATTGTGGCCAAATAGCCTTCTTTTTGTCCTTCAAATCTTTAGTCAAACCTCCTTCTCCATAGGTTTGATAAGCAATTTCTCGTGCCATGAGTTTATCAGGAACATACAAGGGTAAGACATGAGGGGAAGCGACACTTCCGAATACCATGACATATGTAAACAGTTCTTCTCCAAACCATCTCGTGACGGGGAGTATATCTACCTCTGCTTCAAGAGAACATCTTGGAGCGTCTTTATCATACAATATTTTGTACAGGGGCAACATGACTCCATGACAAATCTTGTAGAAAAATGGAGTGAATTTAGAATCCCACAATTATTTGTGATAAACATGAATGGGTAAGGGGTCTTGAGTCATTTATTTCTATCCCATTGAAGGGAACTTGGAAACATAGCAAATTGCATCCATTACATATGTCGATAAGTAGAATGGGGGATAAATTCTCTGAGAAACAGCGATTTTAGACCGATAATTTAAGATGGCAGTGACTAAGTTGTCGGACAATATTTTAGACCAATCCATAACAGTAGCATTAACAGAGGCATCCAACAATGGTAGCCATTCAGATGAGAATTTGTTAATATCTAGCTTCCTGAAAAGTCTACAGAGCATAGCAGCAGCAAAGCAATATGGGGAAGTGAGAGAACCAGTACTATACATACCATGTTTATCTTTTTTTAGCGGTTCATCTCTCCTTGACCAATCTTTGGTGCATTCTGCCAAGTCTTCATTCTCTTTGGCAAACTTCTCTATGAACTATTTGTTATAAGTTGCCTATGACTCTAGTAAATGGTACATGAGCTTCAAATCTTGTGGAGTGAATGAGCCGATAATTCCTTGACCCTGAGTTTTGAATTGTCTGTTCTTGATGTCAGTGCTATCTAGTACCCATTTAACCATGTCCGTGTAGGGGAGAATTTTGGGCCTCACCACTATCCTGTACAAGAACGAACAAGCTAAATTTGCAACTGATGCCTCGGAAGACCCCTGTGAACTTGCAAAAGCCGTAACCTCCATCACCTTGGGATTCTCTTCTTCAAGTAGATTATACATGCCTTCCCAAGTAGTAATACCAGCATCTCTGTTACAGGTGGTGTCTGTATACAAGGGCGACATTTCTTTGTCTTCAGAGTTCGAAGCTTTGCCTTTCTTCCCCATCATATCATGTCTACTACTTTGTATAGTTCTTTGTTTTTCGCTCTTGCAGTTTACAAGTGAGGTGAGAGTAATGATAAGGAAAGGTGATGTGAAAGCTTTTAAATGCCAAAGACATAAAAATTATACCACCTTACATGAACTGGCTCTTCGATAAGCACAAAACCATATTTCATTAACAACTGGAAACTAACTCATTAATTAGCATTAAAGCACATAACCGGGTCTCGGTTTATGGAAAAAGTTTTCTCGGATAACGAGCCCGAAAGATTCACGATGAAGCGATTTTGTGATTTGCTTTGCAATATCGTAGATTGTTGTATCACATTTTCACGATGTCTTTCCACTGCTTTATTGCAATATCGCACTGACGCTTTATCGCAATATCGCTCTGCCACTTTATCGCAATATCGCAATATCGCAGGAGCGCGGCATATGATAATTTTGTTAATATGTTTTCTGCGAAATGCGATTTTGCGATATGCGCCATCACATATCGGTGTTTTGGGGTTTTTTAGTGTAAGCGGTCTTTGATGCATGCGATGCGATATTTCCTAAGGAGTGATTTTATCTTACCTTATCATGGAACTTAAGCTTTTTTTATTGTTTCAAGAGTATTTTCCTAAGTTTATGATGGCAAGTTTTATTAAAAAGGAAATACAAACAATTTTTAATTTTTTCAAATTTAAACTAAGGGTCCCCTCTTATTTAGCATTAGTAATAATACTAAACAAAAGGGGGGTTGTTGCTGGCCACAACAATTGGCAATTCACTTGGAAGAACCAGTTATCTCTGCCTTTCTTTTGAAATTTTCTAAACTTCCAAAACATAAAATTTTCCAGAAAATTAAACTTTATTATAGAAAGATAAAGTACATTATGCTTTTACCTATCAATGATATTTCGTTTCTTCTATTTTCAACTTTGATTATTTACTCCCTTGAGCTAATGCTTGTATCTACATCAGTCAATACTTGGTTTATAAAGATAAAAATAAAGCTTTCTCTGTAAATCAGTTTTGAATATGCTCATTTGTCGTAGGTAGAGCCTCTGCTGCCAGCAAACGTTTATAGCCTCGACAGGGTTACCTATTACCCAACAATGATCTTGTATCCCACTTAGAGAAATATGCAATTTTCAAAGAGAAATCCATATATACACTTATTGCTTTCATTTTCTTTTTTACCCTTAAAGAACAATGTCTTGGCTTGATAGCCAATTGATGACACAGTCATTCACTTGATTTATAACTTTGTTGAACAAGCTGGCTCGTGATGAGACCCCTTGTCTTTTGATTGCAACAATCTTGAGTCATTACCCTGTTGTGGTATGTAGTATTGGCAAAGTCAACAAGCTATAATATCTATGATCATCATAAGCCAGCTCGTGATGAGACCTCTTACTCTTTAAGTTAAAGTGTATCAGTGGATCATTCTCTGAACGTTGTAGTTTCCTAGGTGGGGAGGAAGTCATTGTTTCCTTAAGATAGCTCTGGACGACAATGGTAGAGTTTTTTTGGAAAGAGCTTTTCTACAGAGAATCTTCATTTTATTATTGATACCTTCCATTGGACTGATATAAAACAATTTTTCACTAAAGGTCGTTTTTCATGAAAATTTATAAAGTTGAAACTAATATCATTAGTAGGCCTGGAGTCTTTAACTATATCTTTCAATAATAAGGATCAATTTTCTAAAAGAATTCTATTTATACAAGTGAATAAACAAAATCTAAAAGAGAATTTGTGTCTTTTTCATGAATTCCAAATGTAACCATTTACAACTGGTTTTATTGTAGAAATAAAAACTAATCTACAAAATAGAAGAATGATCTCCTATGGAAAATATTTTTTGAGGATCTGTTTGTTAATAGGTAAAGAATCTCTTTTTCCTGTTAAATCCTGTAACATAAAAGTCGACGAACCTATGACTTCTATGATTTGGAAAGGGCCAAGCCACATGCGTTGAAATTTTGTGTGTTTCCCTTTTTCCTCATGAGCCTTGTCCCATTTTACAACTAGATCTCCCATCTGAAAATATTTTCTGGATATCACGTTTGAATCAAAATAGGCTTTTACTAATGCTTGATGATGAGCATGAGTTATTTTGGCCTATTCTCATTGTTCTTCTAACTTAATTATTTCCAGTTGCCTTAGTTGTAAGGAGGAAGTTGGTGCTTCATCAATATATTGAACTAAGGCTAGAGAGGGAATTGCTAAATGAGTCGGAAGAACCACTTATTTCCCATAAACTAAATTAAAGGGAGAAGTGCCGATAGGGGCTTTCTGCGTTATTCGATCTGCCCATAAAACATATATTAAAGACTTGTGCCAATTTTTATGATTTTGGTCAATAATCATAATAATTCTGATTAAGTTTTTATTTGTAGATGCAGTTAATCCATTCCCATGTGGATAGTAATTGGCAGAGTATTTAAGCTTGAAACCCCTTTTGAGTGCAAGTTCAGTCATTGCATTACCAGAAAAATATGATGCATTATCAAACATTAAAGCAGAAGGCAACCCAAACTTGGTGATTATGAATTGATCTATGAACTCAATAATATGTTTAGCATTAGCCGTCTTGAGTGGAACTGCTTCTACCCATTTAGTAAAGTAATATGTTGTTGTAAGGATATATCTATGCTGTTTAGAAGAGTGAGGAACGATCTCACCTATTATGTCCAATCCCCACTGATCGAAAGGTTGCTCAATGTTGACTGGTTGTAGTGGCAAGGATGGTTTCTTTTGTCTCCTGACAGCAGTTTGACAGACTTGACATTTTCTCATGTAGTTATGTGAGTCTATGAATAATGTGGGCCAGTAATAGCCTGCGCATAAGATTTTATGAGCAGTAGCGTCTCCAGCATAGTGTTCACCTGCTGGCCCATCGTGGAGTTCCTTCAAGATTTTTTCAGCTTCAAATTTCTCAAGACATCTAAGGAGAACAAAATCATAATTTATTCTAAAAAGAACATCGTTCACGAGCTGATATTGTTTGGATTTCAACCTCATAGCTCTTTTCTTGTTGTGATCGAGGTTTGAAGGAGCGTATCCATTCTTTAGATAATAAATGATATCAGCATATAATGACTCAACATTGTTTAGGCTTAAATCATACATTTGTATCTCTGCAAATGAGATTTCAAACATAAACGATGCTTTGACCAACATTTTGCAAAAGCCTTGACCTTTTACAATACTTGTTGGTTTGATTTCTACGTCATATTCCTGTAAGGCAGTAACCAAATTGGCTCTTTTCTCACCCACATCTTTTTGTATTAAAAGATTTCTTACCGCTGGAAACGGTACTATGATTTTCATATGGGTTTTGAGTAGAAAGGGTCTGAAATATTTAATTGCTTTGAAAACAGTGTAAGCTTGTTTCTCCACATCTGAATAATTTAACTCAGTTCCCTTTAAATTTGAACTGAAAAAAGCAATCGGGGCTTCTGCCTTTTCTTGATTTGCTTGAGTGAGTATCGTAGCATATGATCTATCAGAGGTAAATGTGTATAAAATAAAAGGATTGGAAAAATTTGGAGTTGCTAAAGATGGAGCATTCACAATTGTTTGTTTAATTAGATTGAATGCCTCATATTCGTCTTGGCCCCATTTAAAGTTTGAATTCTTTTTAATCATTTCTTGTAAAGGAGATACGATTCTTGAAAAATCTGGTACAAATCTCTTTACAAAGTTAATCTGGCCAAGGAAAGATAGCATGGCTTTTTTGTTGTGAGGTAGGGGTATTTCAGAAATCTCCTTGATTCTGTGAGGACCAATGTGAATTCCAAATTTTGACACTATGAATCTGAGAAGTTTTCCTTCACTTAATGCGAAAAAATATTTTTTTGGGTTGAGTGAAATTCCATACCTTTGACAATGTTGGAAGATTTGTTTTAAATCTCTAAGATGATTGCTTCGTTTCTTGGAATATACAATTATATCATCCAATAGATTACCACTGATTTATTAACTAATCCTTTGAATGCGATGTCCATGGCTCTTTGAAATGTTGCACCAACATTGATCAGACCAAAGGGCATCTTTTGATATGCGTAGGTACCCCATTTAGTTCTGAATGTGGTTTTCAATTGATCATCGGGGTATACCAACACTTGATTGTACCCTGAGAATCCATCCAAGAATGACATTAATTCTGACCCCGCGACTGCATGTAGTATTTGTTTCATGGGAGGCAAAGGAAAATTATCCTTTTGGCAGGCTTTGTTAAGATTACGAAAGTCAATGCAGATTCTGATGTCTCCGTTCTTCTTTCTAACGGGAACCATATTGGAAACCCATTTGGAATATCAAACAGGAAAATTTATTTTGGCTTTCAATAACTTATTGAGTTCAGATTTGATCTGGTTTTCTAGGTTGGGATGGATCTTTCTCAACTTTTGTTGGACAGGTTTTTCATCATCTATCATTGGAATAGTATGTTGGATGATAGAAGTGTCATATGTTTTGAGTTCATTGTAGTTCCAAGAGAAGACACTCTTGTACTATCTCAAGAGACGGATATACGCTAATTTTTCTTCAGGAGCTAGACCAAGGCCTAGGTTGATATTCTTTGGTTTGGCATCAGTTCCTAGATTTACTAGTTCATAGTTCAAAGTTGAACTTTGGAGTTTTGAATTGGTAGATCTTTTAAATTGATCTTTCAAATCATAAAGGTCTTCTAACTTGACTACTAACTTAGGTATAACATTGTTAGTGCTATCTTGTTGCAATTGTTGGTCATGTTGGTCTTCGTCAATTATTTGATTGGTATAGGATCCTTCAGATGTGAGAAAACTCACGATATCAGGATCGTCGTTGAAAATCCTCCAATTGGTAATGTTATCAGGAATTGAGGGTCTAAAAATTAATTCTACTGAAAATCGATCAGGGCTTAAATCTTCTGAAGGAATGAGCTTGGAAGCTACGTTGGCTCAGAGGTCTGCACTAGCATTCTGGAGTCTGGGAATTGATGAAATATTAAATGCTATAAAGTGTTCAGTCAGATCTTGAACTAAAGATTGATAATGTTTTAAATGACTTGATAAATAATGTATAGTATTACGTACTTGTCTGATTACAATTTCAGAATCTCCGAAAACTTGAAGATATTTGACGTTTAATCCAATTGCTTTGTATAACCCTTAGACTAAAGCCTCGTATTCTGCGGTATTGTTGGTGCAATCAAATTCGAGTCTACAAGTTAGCATAGTTTTATTTCCCTATGTACTGATTAACACACATCCTGCTCCTGCTCCTTCATTAGACTTAGAACCGTCAAAAAATAACTTCCAAAATAAAGATTTATTTACAGGACTATCTATAAAATTAATACATTTAGAACTATCTGTTTCCGAGAAGTTTTCTACTTGAGATAAAACAGAATGTTCTAAATAAGGTGAAGTATGAGCATTAAAATTTCCTAGGAAAGAATCTACTGAGTAGTTGCCAATGATGTTATTGTTGTATGCTACTGGTTCACTTTCTCCCTCTAGTTCTGTTACTATGTATTTCTGATGTCTTTCTCGCTCGACTTTTATTTGGTTTGGTTTACCATTTTAAGGGAGCCACATGTGCGACCAATCAGTTGCAAAGTATCCATGAAGCTTTTCTGACCAATCTCTGCTAAGAATTAAGCCATAAAATTTTGGAATATCAGCGACTAAAATATTGATAACTTGACATACCTTTGGGTTGGATGACAACTTTATGGTAACCTAATTTAATTTGCCAATCACTTCGACTTGCGATCAATCTAGCTGAATTATGTGCACAACAGATTTTTGCGGTTGAACGTTCAATTTTGCACATATTGACTTTGGTAAAATATTTGATGAAGCTCCAGAATCCACTAAGCAATTATGCAAATTTTTATTGAAAATTTCATAAGTAAGAAGAAATGGGGGAGTATGAGATCTCGATCTTCCTCCAATTAAGGCGATATCATTTAGGTCAACTTTATTGATCACATTAGTTGGAGTTCTTCCCATGTCATGGGAAGCTTGAGAGATTACAACGACGGGCAAAGGTGCAACTGGTACAACATGTAATTCTTTCAAGAGTATCTTTTGTTGGTGTTTTAACTTGCTCAATTCGTAAAAAGTGATGTTGGCCCTAGTCTTTTTCATGTCTTCTATGATATTATACTCCATTTCATCTGAAACGATCAATGTTTTAGATGGAGTCGATGAATCTGTTTGGACTGGGCTGGCTTGAGTCGCTTTAGGTGTTGTTTTCTTGGTTGCGACTTTATCCTTAGCCATTGAGCTTGCGCTCTTTGGCTTAGGAGTAGGTTGAGGAGGATCAAGTTGATTTCTACTTCGAGTGCTAACCAGGGATGCCTCTTGATCCTCTTCATCTGGGAAGATGAAATCCCACATACCTTGTAACTCTACAACTTCTTCTTCATCGGTATGTTCTTCAGTATCGATTTCCTCTTCTTCTTCTTTTGATTCAACACTTGTAATAGCATTAGGGGTTTTTGAATCGGTCGAAGGGTTTCTTTTAAAAGGTATGTACGTCTTTTTAGAAGAAGTTTTTGCCACTTGTTTCTTAATGTCGACCATCTCATTAGACATGGTCTTCAAAACTTTTTTCAATCCTTCTAAATCGAATGGATCTTTCGATTGCTTTTGCTTGGGATCTTCCTTGAAAGTAACCTTCTTGGATTTTCGTTCTTCTATCATGTTTTTATTTTCTAGGGCTATAATACGTTTCTCTACTGCTATTGCTTCTTTTATTTTCTACTAAAGTTGTTTTGTTAGCCCTGTCAACAAAGATTTCTATGTTTGATGGTAAAGCAGTGATGTACCATTCACTTCGCACTTCTTCACTAGGCTTGGAAGCAGTAGGAATTTTGTTTAACAATTTATTGAAACGTGAATTGAAATCTTTGATAGGTTCTTTTGACTCGGCCCTAAGGTTAGACAGGTCATTGATCAATGTCGCTGTAGACCTATCATCACCAAAGTTAATAAGGAATTGTTCTTGGAAGATATCCCAACAAGTGATAGATCCAGATGGTAATGAAAAATACCATGATCCAGCTGTTCCTTGCAGAGTATAAGGAAAAATTCGAACGATGGCATCTTCGTTGGTAACTCCATTGAGATTTATGGATAGCATAAAGTTATTTATATGTTCTTCCGCTAGCATGCCTACTTTAGGATTAAACTTAGGCAGCCATTTTTCAGGATGAACCGGTAGTTGACTCAAGGGTGTAGGCATTAGGACTGCCCCTGGGTTATTCCATGGAGATTGGGCCATTGCTGAACTACTAATAGAGGAAAGTGCAGAAGATGACCCTTGCGGTTGAGAAGGTGAGGGTATTATGACTCCAGACAATTGAGAAGGAGATGTGGAAGTACCGGTGGATTGATGGATAATGATTTGAAGTAGAGGAGTGGATGGCTGACTTCACGGTGGAGAGGTTGAGATGGATGATGATGATGAAAGAGTCTCACTATCAGACCCTTTAGGTGATTTCCTTGCTCTCTTTCTTGTTGGTAGAGGTAACTTAGTTGACTGAACACCAAACTTTTCGCTCTTTAATCTGGTAAGAGGATGAGCAGGGTTATATTGCGAAGTCATGCTACCTTGAGATTTATCAGATCTTTGAGGAGATATAGAAAATCACTGAAGTTTTTAAATCAAAGATTCAACTTCAGGAGGTTCAATAGTAGATTGTTCTGAAATGTCAGGGTTTGTAGCAGCGGTTGTTGTTCTTACGACTTCTGGCTCTGGATTGAAACATTCTAAATGCAATGGAGAAGTCGGGGGAGATGGCGAGGGCGATTTACTCTCAGAATGGTATTTAGATTTAGACTTGCTTTCCATTCACAATTCGAGGCCCTCCTAGCGCCAAATATGTTGAGGCCCCAAAAATCGGGTCTACAACAAGGGGATTCCCACCCGTTCCAGACCTTGGTTAGCAGCTCCTTTTCCATTTGGTATAGTGGGTCTGACTAGGGATATGGGACCAGTTTCCCAATTTATATGTGTGTGTGTGAAGAATTGATATTTCCTTTCTAAAATTTCCTAAGTGAGATGCTCTAATTCTAATTCTAATCTAATAATATGCAATTGTATTCTAATAAGCAGAAATATCTAAGTCTACACTAACCCGGGGTGTAATTCTTCTATTATGCGATCTAAAATGATTTCAGATAACAATTGGTAATAAAGATCATTCAACTGTTATGAGAAAAGAATTCAATATAGATAAATCACTTCACATAAAAAGTTAGATGAAACAGTTTTGAAAAACATATCGCATAAGAAGCTACTCATACATTAAGCATAAATAAATAGCTATCACCATACAAAAGTGCCAAATGATAACTCAGGCATTCACGCATCAATATATAAACAACTGAACATGAATATCACTTTAACACAAAGGTAGAAATAGTTAAGAGATAGAAGTACTATTTATAACTAGTTCTACTCATGAGCTTCAAGCGATAATGACTTATCTCTTCTTAATCCAACATCCACTAAGAGTACAGAAGTGCAACATCAGTAGCAGATATTAAATGTAGATATCAATAAATCATGTTCCATTCATTCATCAAAACCTCCTCGGGGGGTGCAAAAGTGCATGTACTGAGGACAAGTTTTTGATAAATTTCTGGACCCTTCTCTAAATGCATGAGAAGGGTTTAAATACTACTAACTAAATCTAAAAACAACTTATTACAAAAATGTAGGATACGGTTTAAATGACCGTCCTTTTTATAGGCAAAAATAAAGCAAAATTAATACTAATATTGAATCTAAAAACTAACAACTAACTATTTCTGTATCTGCTCCCTGAAATCGCAAGCATTCAGCATTTATTTGAGATGAGTCGGGTGGCCGACTTCAGACTTCAACTGTCCTACGAAAACGGAATCAGCAAGAGCTGGCGACATCTTTTTGGTAGAATTGATAATGCATTTGAGAGTCATACACTGGCTGTGTGGTTTTACGAAATATGCCCAGTAAGAATCCCAATTCAACTTAGTTAATCTTTTGATTGATTCTGCCTTTTGTTGAGCCTTCTGTCTCCAGCTTGTTTGTAATTGTTGTGCTTTCGGTAGATACCTTGGAGTGGTTTCTGAGATCAAATTTGCTTTATGCAAATTTTCATTTATGAAGTCAGTAACGTTGTTTGCTTCCATGGCTACTTCTTCTGCCGCTTGCTCTGCTTTTCTAATTTGTGCATCCCATTTGTTAAAGAGCATTTCTTTGTGATTGTCATTGATTATTGGTGCACCTGCTCTTTTTCCCTCCTCTGTTTCTTTCCAAGCCAAATATTCAGTAACTCATTTATCAATTAAATCATAATCATGTCGTAAATCCACGACTTGATTAGTGATTTTATCACTTATTTCGCAATACGAGTTCCACTGTGATATTCTTTGGCTCAATGCTTCCTGTTACTGTAGTAGTTGATCATTCAAGGAAATGGATTCTGCAATGAATTCAGTAAGTTTAGGATCATCCTTGTGCATTTCCTACACATCTTGTAACTGTTTATCTCTCTTAGCCAAACTATTTTGGTATCCTATCTGTATTCGTTGGAAGTCCTGTTGTAGTCTTTCAAGTTGTTTTTGTGCTTCATTGTTGGCGTTGGCTTGTTGCAACTGTTGTTGCAAAACTTGTATCTGGTATTCCTTTTCTTTTAGCAGTTGTTGCACCTCAGATGTTTTGTCAATGGTTGCAGAGGCTTATGCTCCTGCGATCTGAGATAATTTGGTGAGATTTTCAGTGGGATCAGTAGTAGGATCTTGCCATAGGATGTCTAATTGCTCTGCATCATGAGAGAGCACGTTCTCCAATTTCCTTTTCTTCCTTTGTCTTTTCACTACTGGCTTGTGTTGTGGACTATAAAATACATCAAGAGGAGGAATTTATTCTATCTTGAGTATAAGTTCAGAGGACGGGGTAATAGGAATATGTTCCATATCTGAGACATTGCTAATTGTTCCTGTGACTAATCTTTTGTTACTTGTACATTGCCCACATGTGTCTTTGTGCTTTTCCCTTCAAGATTGATTAAATCGTTGAAGGTCTCCCATTCTTTATCTAGCTGGGTTTTGAGTGATGGTGGTTGAACGATAAGAGGGGGAGGATCTATTTGTGGAGAGGTCAAAGCCTGTCACTGTGGGAACTCTTTTGACTGGGCAATATCCTTTACTGACCCCTCGCTTTTACCATGGTAACTTTTTGATCTCTTAGAATGTTTTGATGTTTCTTTCCCAGACATAGATTTAGATCTATCTGTGCCTGAACTTCCACTGAGACTAATACTTGGAGTTGGGTCCCTTACTGATTCTAAGCGTAGTTTTTCCAAATGAATATTAACTAACCTCCGCTCCCTCTATATCTTCAACTACTGAAATTCTGTTGGAGGGAATCACGTTTGGGCCGAATGCAGAATTTCTTCAAGTGTACTTTTCTGTTGGAATATGTCATCAAAAATATTATCTTCTTTAGAAAACACCTTTATTTTGACTGCAACAGTGAAATTATTAGCAATATCATAAGGGTCAAACGGTCTTCCTGGAAACTTGAACAATTGTAGACATGTTATGTTGTTTACTTCCTTGAATGCATGGCCTACATAAACTAACGAAAAGGCCCCACAGGCTACAGGAAATTGTGGCCAAATAGCCTTCTTTTTGTCCTTCAAATCTTTAGTCAAACCTCTTTCTTCGTAGGTTTGATAAGCAATTTCTCGTGCCATGAGTTTATCAGGAACATACAAGGGTAAGACATGAGGGGAAGCGACACTTTCGAATACCCTGACATATGTAAACAGTTCTTCTCCAAACCATCTCGCGATGGGGAGTATATCTACCTCTGCTTCAGGAGAACATCTTGGAGCGTCTTTATCATACAATATTTTGTATAGGGGCAACATGACTCCATGACAAATCTTGTAAAAAAATGGAGTGAATTTAGAATCCTACAATTCTTTGTGATAAACATGAATGGGTAAGGTGTCTTGAGTCGTCCATTTCCATCCCATTAAAGGGAACTTGGAAACATAGCAAATTGCATCCATTACATATGCCGATAAGTAGAATGGGGGATAAATTCTCTAAGAAACAGCTCTTTTAGACCGATAATTTAAGATGGTAGTGGCTAAATTGTCAGACAATATTTTAGACCAATCCGTAACAGTAGCATTAATGGAGGCATCTAACAATGGTAGCCCTTCAGATGCGAATTTGCTAATATATAGCTTCCTAAAAAGTCTACAAAGCATAGCAGCAGCAAAGCAATATGGGGAAGTGAGAGAACCAGTACTATACATACCATGTTTATCTTTTTTTAGCGGTTCATCTCTCCTTGACCAATCTTTGGTGCATTCTGTCAGGTCTTCATTCTCTTTTGCAAACTTATTTATGAACTGTTTGTTATAAGTCACCTGTGACTCTGGGAAATGGTACATGAGCTTCAAATCTTGTGGAGTGAATGAGCCGATAAGTCCTTGACCCTGAGTTTTGAATTGTCTGTTCTTGATGTCAGCGCTATCTAGTACCCATTTAACCATGTCCGTGTAGGGGAGAATTTTGGGCCTTGCTACTATCCTATGCAAGAACGAACAAGCTAAATCTGCAACTGATGCCTCGGAAGACCCTTGTGAACCTGCAGAAGCCACAACCTCCATCACCTTGGGATTCTCTTCTTCAAGTAGATTATACATGCCTTCCCAAGTAGTAATACCAGCATCTCTGTTACAGGCAGTGTCTGTATACAAGGGCGGCATTTCTTTGTCTTCAGAGTTTGGAGCTTTGCCTTTCTTCCCCATCATATCCTGTATACTGCTCTGTATAGTTCTTTGCTCTTCGTTCCTGCAGTTTACAAGTGAGGTGAGAGTAATGATAAGGAAAGGTGATGGGAAAGCTTTTAAATGCCGAAGACATAAAAATTATACCACCTTACATGAACTAGCTCTTCGATAAGCGCAAAACCATATTTCATTAACAATTGGCAACTAACTCATTAATTAGCATTAAAGCACATAACCAGGTCTCGATTTATGGAAAAAAATTTCTCGAATAACGAGCCCGAAAGATTCGCGATGAAGCGATTTTGCGATTTGCTTCGCAATATCGCAGATCGATGTATCGCATTTTCACGATGTCTTTTCGCCACTTTATCATAATATCGCTCTGCCGCTTTATCGCAATATCGCAGGAGCGCAACATATGACAATTTTGTTAATATGTTTTCTATGAAATGCGACTTTGCGATATGCGCCATCGCATATCAGTGTTTTGGGGTTTTTTAGCGTAAGCAGTCTTTGATGCATGCGATGCGATATTTCCTAAGGAGTGATTTTATCTTACCTTATCATGGAACTTAAGCTTTTTTTATTGTTTCAAGGGTATTTTCCTAAGTTTATGATGGTAAGTTTTATTAAAAAGAAAATACAAACAATTTTTAATTTTTTCAAGTTTAAACTAAGGGTCCCCTCTTATTTAGCATTAGCAATAATACTAAATAAAAGGGGGGTTGTTGCTGGCCACAACAGAGACATGCATGAAATTTATTCACGACAATAGGGCATTTAAAGGCTTACAAGAGTTGCTAACTAGGTGTGCAGGATTGAGTGAACTCGGTGTGGTCCACAAATTGGGGACATAGGCTTCACATACTGGATGAGAAATGAGATTAACGACCTAGATTAGCGACTATGAGATGGATCAGATCATTCTGGACTTAGGTTCGGATGCAAATGTGCTACCTAAATAGACTTGGGAGTGCATGGGCAAGCCCACACTACAATGGTCTCCTATTCAATTGTGGATGGTGAACCAACAGAAGATCCTGCCCATGTTAAGACTGCAAGGAATTACCGTAGACATAGAAGGTGCGAGCACACAAACAGACTTTGAGGTAATAGAGATAGTGGATGAAAGTAGCCCTTACCCTGTGTTGTTAGGGATAGATTGGGCCATAGATATGAATGAGGTCATTAATTTAAAGAAGTAGAAAATGATATTTGAGAAGAACTCGCTCCGCATAGTCATTCCGCTAGACCTGACTAAAGGACTGTGTTACACTAAACTGGTGCGTGACGAAGGAAGTGATGATGAACTGGATTGTATCTATAAGATTACTGCACACAATAGAGATTAGGTCAATCTAACTACAGAAGGAAGAATATCGTGGAAGCGTGAAGAATCCTGCCCCGCAGATTCTGATGAGGAAGACAAATGGTGGCATAATTGGCTTAATGGAGTAACAATGTTAAATTGCAATATGATGACTAGGTCACTGTATTGCGTAAGAGCTCAGGATTGCGAATTGCCAATGTATGATGGGCTGATCATGGTAGATGAATTTATGACCAAGTTTGAAAGCATTGTACTTGTGCACCAATGGTTTGATGTGTTAAAATGGGCATTGCCCGTGACACCTGTATGTTGGTGGGGAACGCATGAAGGAACATTTGAAGACTGGTGTGACTGCAGGCAGATGATGCAGATAAGTTTTAGTAAGCCAGAATTATGAATAACTGAAAAGTATGATGGGAGCAATGACCTGCACATGCATCTAACTAGATGGACCCACGCCTGTGGAGAAGAGCCTCAACCAGAGTGGGTACACTTATTTTATCATACCCTGGATGTCATCCCAAGGAATTGGTACACCGAAATAGAACTCCGACATGGTACAGGTGAATGGGAGTCCTAGAATGTTACAACGTGTAGATAGAAGATGATGAGGACGACCCCAAAAACATAAATATTCTAGAAATAGAGGGGAGTCACAAGGTTCGTGGATGAGCGATCGAGGACCCCGACATCACCACGCCCCTGAAAACAAAACAAGTGAACATTGGTATGGACGAGGATCCAAAGTATGCAATGCTTGGGGACTGCTGGGATGATGCCATGGTGGGGAAGGTCATCGAGTTATTACAAGAATATCAAGATTTATTCCCAACCAAAATCACAGAGCTAAAAGGGATCCTTAGTGACCTAGAAGTAATGAAAATAACTCTGAAGCCAGATGCAAATCCAGTCAAGTAGCGGCCTTATCGGTTGAATCCAAAATATAAGGTTCGCGAAGAGTTGGACAAAATGCTTGCAACAGGAATAATTGAACCAGTGGAGGAATTGACTGCTAAGTCCTATGGTTGTATAGGAGAAGAAACAGAAGGGAGAAATTCGCATTTGTGTGGATCTCAGGAAGCTCAACGATGCATGTGTTAAAGATCCATTCCCGATGCCATTTAGAGATGAAATACTGGAAAATGTGGGTGGACAGGAAACTTACTCCTTCACGGATGGTTTCTCGGGGTACCACCAGATCAATATTGCACTGGAGGATAGGAGTAAAATGACTTTTGCAACCAAATGGGGCTATTTTCAGTATACTATGATGCCCTTTGGCCTGAAGAATGAACCGACGATATTCTTGCGCGTCGTGGTAGCTGTTCAAGGAATTTCTACACAAGTTCTTGGAAGTATATCTTGATGATTGGATCATATTTGGGCTATTTAAGAAACATACCACAAGCTTACGGTTAATGTTGGATACGTACCGACAACACTAGATTGTGTTGAATCTCAAGAAGTGTACTTTCCTCATTCCTTTCGAGAACTTGCTCAGCCATGTGGTTTGTAGGCAAGGCCTCATGGTGGACTCGGTGTTATAGACATATTTTGGCACATCAACCCCAAACTCATATGTCGATAATAATAGGGCTCATCAACCACTAAAATGGTTGTTTTATACCCTAAAGAAGCTTAGTCATCTAAATGCTTCATTCCACAAAAGTTCCACTAAGAAATCATCCAGAAAAGTGCCTAAACTGAACCATACTGACTACTACACTATGAAGGTGCAATGCATACTGATTTCTACACTATCAAAGTGTGATGCATACTATTTAGGCCTTCTATCGGGTGCAATGGGTGAGGTAGGACAAGTTTTCTGGACAGTTTGTGAGTTGGTTGCTCATAGAATCTTCTAGAAAGTTCTCCTGTGACACTTGCCTCTCTAAATTCGCCCAAGGATGATCAAGAGAATTAGGAAACCATCTCCAATTCCCCTCTCTTGTGGAACCAATTTCAACAAATGGAATCACAGTCATCAATTCCCACGGATGACTCACATCCTTGCAAACATCTACAAAGGATCTCCCATCCAAGAGATCAGAAGGCTGAATTATTGTGAATTGCAAGTAAGTGTTGTTAGTTTTAGTATTGAGGAGAGAGTATTGTATTCTTGTTGGTGTGTTCTTGCTAATTCATGAGGTGAAGAAGGAGTGAAGCTGGGAGGATGGCACTGGATCAGACAACTGGGTTGTAATTCTCCTTATTATTAATAAAGTTCTTCAAGATTTTTCCCAATTTATTGTGTAATTGTGAATGCTCTCATTTGTTCATTATATATCTGATTCTATAATGTTTATGTTGTAATAGATCACGATGCTTTGAAAGTTCTTTTCTGTTGTAATTGTGCAGGTACTCCCCAAGTTTGTTAAGTACGGGGAGGAGTTACGGGATCAGTCATAGGAAAGATCATTGAATTGCTTTAAACTATTGTTTCTAGGTTAGTTGTCAAACCTAGAGGGTTAGTCATTCAACAAGACACTAATTTTCGCAGAAACAAATTGGCGAATCTGTTGGGGAAGACCAGATGTTTGTTTGTTGTTATTGTTTGTTTTATGTTCAATTTTATAAACTAAGATATCGTCTGAAGTCAACCAGGTAGCTTTCAAACTGCTCTTGCTCTACAATTGCATAGTAGATAAATGCTGCTTTAGTCAATCTATGGTTTAGTTTATGAATTAAAAATTTGACTTGCAAACACATCTAGATACCCTTTTGGTAGCTCAGTAACCTCGTAGGACATTCCATCATACTTTTCTTATCATTTTTCATCAAAACCAAGCTTTTTTCATTGAAAACTACTCCACATTCGAGCCAAAACCATTTTCAGTAGCGCTCTCGGGACCATCACACTGTCTTCCACTGTGACTCAGTATGCATCTCACCTTCCGAGTGTGAAAGGTGTGATGCATCTCACTGTCTGCAAAGGCCAGGTGCGATGATTGACTGAACTCATTTTCCCATCTAGGACTTGAGGGTTTTTTATTTGTTTTTAGTTTTGTTTGGTTGTTTAGTTGAATATGAACAATGTCTCTTCACTGAAGCTTACTTGCATCACTTAGATCAACCTCAATTTACATTAGGATTAGTGAATGTTTCTGTGTGTTTGTTCCTCATTTACAACCCTTTTTCGAAAAGTGTTTTAGTCGATTTGTCGCTTCGATATTAAAAGTGTCGTAAATCATCGTTTTTTGTCGAAAAGAGGAGTGTCGTAAATTCTTCCTCCCCTGATAATCAATTAAACCTTTATTGACGCATTTGATTTGATTTATTTAAGTTCAAAGTGTCAAAAGCATATTTCTTCAAACTTGAAAGTGTCATGTTGAGTCTTCCTTTCCCTTTTTGAAGAAAATATTGTCTAAAATGTCATTTTGAGTGCAATATTTTAGATCTTTACTGCATTTATTTTTCCTTTTTGCATCATTCACATTAAGAAAAGCGAAAACAAATACATGCATTTGCATTTAGTATTTTTTATTTGTGTGCAAAAGATGATTTATGGAAATGCTCTAAATTAAAAAACTTAATTGGTTGTAAAATATTAAACCTATATTTTGGATCAATCATGTCAAAGAAAATAAAATATTGAAAAACTTTAAGACATCATGCACTATATTTAATATATCCCTTGGATCCTTAGCTAAGATGGATCTATGCCAGTTCTCTCTCTCTCTCTCTCTCTCTCTCTCTCTCTCTTCTCTCTCTCTCTCTCTATATATATATATATATATATATATATCTATATATATAACCGACATAGATCCAGCTTAGCTTAATTTTATTAAAACCTTAATTTAATTTCTTTGGGAATATTTTTAGTAGTCGTGAGGATAGAGGATTTAGATATATCTCAAATTGTAACATTTTCCCTTTTAGATTCAATTAAAAAAAATGTTGTAAATTTAAATTAAAATAAAATATTTTTACTATGAAATAAGTTATGGTCTTTTGGCATGTGGTATTGATAAGCCATGGTATTGGTCCATGGTATTGTAAACAGATTTACAAGTTAATATCCATGGTAAAGTGAGGGTGAATATCCATGGTTAACAATCTTGCCATATTGTTATAAAATATTTTCATTGTGAAATAATTTATGCTTTTTTTGGGCATGTGGTATTGATAATCCATGGTATTGCAGCAAAGGCTATTTTTTACAAGTTAATAATATATGTGGGGTTGAATATCCACGGTTAAGAATCTTGTCATATTGTTATAAAATATTTGGTTGTGAAATAATTTATGATTTTTGTCATATTGTTATAAAATATTTGGCTGTGATGCTTAATAAGTGGTTTTTACCTGATGTCACCATTTACATATCAAACTCATTTACCTATAAATACTTGCTGCGCGCGCTCCGTAACGGCCCTGACCCTGCAGATCTGGGTGTGACCAACCCGTTCGCTCGACAGACCGGACTAGAGATCAGGATCAGTTCTGATTCAGATCGGGATTGATCAGAATTGTTGCATGGGGCTCTCACCCTGATCACGAATGGCGAAAGAGGGCGAGTCAGACTTAGATGCCTTCCGAGCCCTGGTTGCTGCATCAGAAAAGCGACTGATCCCGCTCTCGCATCAGAAGTTTGTGAAAAAGCTGGACAGCATTCCCTCGGTGTCTTTACCAGCAGAGGAAGCATGCAGAACAGCGTTAAATCTAGCTGAAAGGGGTCTAATAGGCCAGTTCACAGGGCTATGGCCATCCCCGAAGGTAGTAGACGAATGGGTCAATCGAAATTGGATCCCGCTGGTCAAGGAAGGTATAAAAAGTCATTTTGTAGGCAAAGGGTTTTTTGTATTCGTGTTTGATAGCGAAGAAGATCGAAGCTTGATCTTTAGAAATGGACCCTATTTTATGGGGCCACGAGGGTTATACTTGAACAAATGGCATCCATATTTCGATCCTGCTCAAGACGTTCCCACAGCAGTTCCAGTCTGGGTGCGCCTCCCACATCTCCCTCTCCATTGCTGGAGCCAGAGCTCGCTGAAATCCATCGGCAATGCCCTAGGCAAATATATAGATCAGGCTCCGAGAAAGGATCAGTTCTCTTGCGCACGCATCTGCGTGGAAGTCGACCTAGAGGTCGGGCTTCCTGAAGCTATCAAGCTAACAGTAGCCGACTGGACGCACATCCAGGAACTAGATTATGAACAGTTGCCTTTTAAATGCCGGCACTACCATGAATACGGGCACTTTGTAAGGTACTGCAAAAAAAGAATGGAGGAAACAGCAGAAAAAGAAAAAGGTGATCAATGGAAGCAAGCAAAGAGAACAGCGAGCAACAGGCAGAACAATAAAAACAAAACAAAAGAGACAGCGAACAAATCAGGGCTTGAAGACACAAATAACCAAAACAGTGGAAGTAGAGAAGCTGAAAGCAGTGCTGGGGACAAAAATCCCTTCAAATCCCTCACTCCCCCGGAAGATCCGCCAGAGGCCGAACCAGAAGATCCACCGCAGAAGAACAACGAAGATATACAAGAACCAGGTAATATCCCAAATCCGAATCCCAACAACATTCCCTCTCCTTCTTATGCAGACATAATAAAACAAAAAAAGAAGAACCAAGAATATGCGGGCTCATCTGATGAAGAGATACTTGAAAGGCCACTAGAAAAAGTGGGCAGAAGAACAAACAGGGAAACCAGAGAAGAAGAATCAGAAAGGCAGAAAACCCTAGGCAGTCAAGCCACCATAGAAATGACCATCGGGAGAAACACAAGACCAAGGGCGTCCAAGCTAGGAGGCCCCCCCTCATCAAGTGGTAAATGATGCAGTTGATTTCCTAGAACTGTAGGGGGCTGGGTAATCCCAATAAGGCTGAGGCTATCAAGGACTTACTAAAAATGGAAACCGCAGACATCCTAATGCTCCAGGAGACCAAGATATAAGGGGAAGCCCTTCTAAACACTAGCATGTTGAAATGGAAATATGACTCAGGAAAGACTATCAGCGCAAGGGGAACGGCCGGTGGAATAGGCACGTTTTGGAAAAACTCATTCACTTTGGAACGATCCACAAAGACCCAACACTGGATCCACACAGATCTGCGACATACGAAAAGCAATCTCTCCTTGGTTCTTTTTAATTTGTATGTTCCTATTCACTATAAAGAAAAGAGAGAGTGTTGGAGGACACTAATGGCCTATATAGAACAGATCAACCCTACAAACATAGTCATCAGAGGAGATCTGAATATCATTCTAGACCCCAAAGAAAAAAGAGGAGGGATTTATTCTAGAGATCCCTTCGGCAACACGGTGGGCAATCTGATTTTACAGTGGGACTTAGTTGATTTCAAACCCATAAAAGGCAGCTTAGTTGATTTCAAACCCATAAAAGGCAAATACACCTGGTCCAACAACAGATCAGGAGAAAATCAAATCTCAGCTAGGCTGGACAAGTTTCTCATCAGCAACACATTAATGTTGGACAACAGAATGGTTTTCTCCAAGATCCTCCCCAAGCTCACATCGGATCACAAGCCAGTTCTACTTTGTATTAAAAAAGAAGAAGATCTCGGCCCTCTTCCTTTTCGCTTCAACCCTCTCTGGGCAGGTAAAGATGGATTCCACGAAACCGTTCAAACGGCCTGGAGGATAGCTGTTTATGGATCCCCAAGTTATGTGTGGGAACAAAAAATAAAAAACACCAAAAAAGCTCTGAAAGATTGGATTAAAAAATCTCTGCAAACCCCAACTAGCCAAAGGAAAGAAGCAGTTCTTCAGCTGGAAAGAGTCCAACTCGAAATGGAGGAGAAAGATCCCTCTCCCACAGATTTAGACATAGAAAAAACTGCCCAAAGGAAAGCATATTGCTGTTTTAGAACTGAAGAAGAATACTGGTGTTTAAAGTCCAGAAGTTTGTGGCTCAAATCTGGAGATAGGAACACCAATTACTTTCACAGACAGTGCAGGGCACGAGTCTCCCGTAATCACATAGCAGAGATAACAAGCACAACCAGACAGGTGTATAACGGATTCTCACAAATCAAAGAAGCAGTGGTCACCCACTTTCAGAATCTTTTAAGTGCGGAAAGAGATGGAAATGAGGAGGACGCAGAGGAGTTCCTCTCAACCATCCCAAACTTAGTCAATGAGGAGGATAACGATTCTCTGCTGAGCCCAGTCACGGACGAGGAGATAACCAATGTAGTTTGGTCCATGGAGCTGGACAAAGCCCCAGGACTCGATGGGTTCTCAACTCACTTCTACAGAATCTGTTGGGAAATCATCAAAGTTGATCTACTCAGAATGGTAAGAGGAATCCTGAGGAAGGCAAAAGTAGGAGGAGGGATAAACTCTACCTTCCTAGCCTTAATTCCCAAGGAAACAAACCCAAGGACCTTTGACAGATATAGGCCGATTTCTCTCTGCAATATATCTTATAAGATTGTGGCCAAGCTGCTGGCCAACAGAATCAAGCCTCTTCTCCCAAAGCTCATCTCTCAGGCACAAGGAGGATTCGTAAAAGGCAGACAAATTTTGGACAATGTCATCCAGATTCAAGAAGCTCTCCATTCTAGCATAACCCGGAAAGAACAAGGTATGATCATTAAATTGGATATGTGTAATGCCTTTGATCGTGTTAATCGCTCCTTTCTGTTCAGGGTTCTAGCAGCTTTTGGCTTTAAACAGGACTTCATAAACCTCATCAAGGCTTGTACAGAAAATGTATGGATCGCCCCAACGGTGAACGGCAGGCCAACGAAATTTTTTCAAGCAACCAGGGGATTGAGGCAGGGTTGCCCCCTTTCGCCCTTCCTATACATCTTGATGGTAGAAGTGCTAAGTCGTAAGCTAACCCAAGAGAAACAAGTTGGTACCATTCCAGGGATAAGGATAGTTCAAGGCATAGCCCCGGTGAATCATGCGTTATTCGCAGATGATTCAATTCTGTTGGGGGGCGCATCCATGAGAATTGCAAGCGCTTTTAAAACCGTTCTTCAACAGTACTGCAACATCACCGGTGCATTAGTCAGTGAAAGGAAAAGTGCAATATACAGTTGGAATACCGATCAACACACTACAGACAGAATTGCCAGCATTCTGGGGTTCAAAGGATATGCTCTGTGGGAAAAAATCAAATATCTAGGCTTACCATTGACGAGGGGCTCCAACCGAAATCAACTGTGGGAAGAAGTGATATCTAAATTCAAAAATAAGATAACAGCGTGGGGCGGAGTTTGGCTCTCCACCGGAGGCAAACTGACCCTCATCCGATCCGTGCTCTCTGCCCTGCCCACATATCAAGCTTCGCTGCTGCTAGCTCCAAAACAAATCACTGACCAAATCTCCAGCATCATCCGAAATTTTCTCTGGAGCGGAGGGAAAGGTAACAAAGGTCACTTCCATCTCATCAAATGGGAGACTGTGAAATGCCCAATAGCTGAAGGCGGACTTCAGATCCGCAATCCCCATCACACAAATCTGGCACTGGGAGGCAAACTCCTATGGCAATTAATCACAGAACCTTCACACCCAATCAGTCAGTTGTTGAACGTCAAATATTTACAAAAGCAAACAATCTCATCGTTCAATCCAGCGCAATCTTCAAGAGGGACGCAGGCCTGGAGGCTGTGTTGCAGAGGGATTGAATTTTTCCGAAACCATTTATACAAAATACCTGGGAATGGCAAAAATTCGTTACTATGTAAAGAACGAATCATGAATCACTCCCCTCTCTCGACCATCAACGAAATAACAGAGCTGAGAGTCTGGTTAACCTCTAAAGGAGTAAGGAAGATTGTGGATATAGCAGAGTGGGACCTCAATGGCAACTGGTAGCGCTGGACGTTGCCAATCATCCCAACCCACTTAATAGAACAGTCAAAAATTCTGTTAGAGGCAATAACAGATTTTACACCTGTGCATAAGGAGGAGGAAGATCGATGGGGATGGGGAAAAACAGGAGAGTATACAGTCAAACAAGGCTACTTTCAAATGCAAGGAAATCAAGAGTCACAGTACCCTGAATCAGTTTGGAAGTAGATATGGGAAAATTTCAGCATCCCCAAAATCAACTTCTTCAGCTGGACCTTATTCCACAATAAAATATTGACCGGAGACAATTTGTGCAAAAGAAACTTTGCAGGCCCGCACCGTTGTCCCCTTTGCAAGAACGCTTCAGAAACTGCATCCCATTTGTTTATTGACTGTGAGTATGCACAGAAGGTGTGCAACAGCTTCTTAATAGGGCTGAATGTGAGTCCCCCAGCTCGCTGTCAGATCACAGAATTGTTTTTGACATGGAAAACTCAGTATCCCCACAGCATCAACGAAAAATCTCTTTGGCACAAGTTATGGACTGCTGCACCAAAATACATTTGTTGGAAGCTGTGGCTCTCCAGGAATGAAGATGTCTTCAATCAAAAAGACATAAATGCTGAAGTAGCAGCAAGGCAGGCCAAGGATCTCCTCTTAGAAACTCTGAGACAAACTAGTGTCAAAGACAGCAACCTCAGAAATGAAGAAAAGACCTGGCTGGAAGGATATACACCCATGCCAACTACACATGCCATCATCTGCCCAAACCACAAGGAAAATTGGAAGTACAGAGACAACTCGGACAATTTTTAGAGCTGGTGGAAGTCACAAGGTAAATGTACAATCTTCTTTGATGGGGCTTCGAAAGGAAATCCAGGCAGGTCAGGAGCAGGAGGTGTCATTTACTTTCAGAATGGAAGAAAAGAGGAATTCAGCTGGGGACTTGGGCTAAAAACCAACAATCAAGCGGAGGCACTCAGCCTATTAAAAGCTTGTCAATTGACCAAAAAAGGAAACGCAAATGAAATTATAGTTTTTGGAGATTCAGAACTGCTGATAAGGTCTCTAGTTCACAAGAAAAGCCTCAATGATCCAGCTCTAAACACGCAGAGAGCAAGAGTAAACAAATTAATGAAGGAATTCACATCAGCACAGCTCTTCCATATCCTCAGAGATTTAAACACTGAAGCAGACAGGTTAGCAAATGCAGGTTGCAATCTTGAAAAAAGTATGATCAGCATAAATGCAGAGACTCCGAAAATGGCAATCATTCCTTAGGAGTACTAGAAAAACAGAGAAAAGCAATGAAAATGATTTGTAATACTTGCTTGGCTTTGGCCTCTTATAAATAAAAATTACTCGTTTCAGTTAAAAATAAAATAAAATATTTGGTTGTGAAATAATTTATGATTTTTGGACTTGTAGTATTGATAAGCCATGGTATTGGGCCATGGTATTGTAACAAAGCCTATTCACAACTTAATAACAAATTGAATTTTATTATTTTTATTAATTTAACTTTTTATTATTAATTGAGGCCATATTTAAATGTTTACACTCATCCCAATATCATTTTTAACCTTTTTTTTCTTCTTTTTAATTTAGCGTTTTACGCAAAAATAACAAATTCTTATTAAAAATAAATCATTTAACCCGATTGAAATATATTTTTATTTAATATAAATATTTCTTTTATTTTTTGCATTATAAATATTTATTTTCTTTTTCATTTCCAGTTTAGTGCTTGGTTCAA
Organism: Pinus taeda; assembly: GCA_000404065.3. Classification (NCBI taxonomy): domain Eukaryota; kingdom Viridiplantae; phylum Streptophyta; class Pinopsida; order Pinales; family Pinaceae; genus Pinus; species Pinus taeda. The sequence goes on along the minus strand of APFE031027954.1, from coordinate 67,202 downwards.
ATAAAATATTCATAGATTACAACATCACATTGTAGCACTGCATTTTCCTCTGCCTTGTTGATATCTATGTGGAAATGCCAAAAGAAGGAAGACCATCAACGTGATCTATGGCTTTCATGGGATTCAAACCCCAAATGGAGTTTTCATGGGAAACACCTTAGGAGAGCATCAATGATTAGATGGAGGAAGGGCAAGGTCATTGGGCATGGAGATTTTGGCCATTTTTACATGGGTATGAATTTGGACTTTGGAGAGTTCTTCCTTTTTAGTAAAGATGATTTTTGTTCTCATGGGTAAACAACTTCAAGGGTTTATATGGTCAAAGCATAAATTTCATATACAGTTGAGGCTTTAATGATTATGATAATGCAGATCTAAATTGCGGCCAACAATTCATCAAAAGACAATGCACAAGTAAGAATTTTGCATGTCCTTATTGTACAAAGGGATTAATGATTATATAATGCAGACCTTGATTGCAGCCAACAATTCATCAAAAGACAATGGACAAGTAAGCATTTTTCATGTCTTTATTTTACAGATTAGTTTGCTCCTCCCTAACTTTTCTAGGGTCAGAATGCATGAAATTTTATTTTTTCTTTTCACCATTTTTTAGTGGTTGATTGCTTGTGTAATGGAGTCTACTATGCCCAAATTCAAAGGGCTCAAGTGATGCAAGCAAATTTTCTGGTAAGATGCAAATACTAGACCTTCCTCAAACTTTGTTATATGAAATTAAAATTTATTTTAATCATGAACATAAAATATTTTCTATTTCATCCTTAGATTATGATCTGAATGCCTATAGTTTTAAACCATGTTACTATATTTTAAGTAGAATATACTTAGATCCATTAAACCTTACAACTCTCCAAAGCTTTGGTAATTTTAGCTAAAAAGAAGGAACTTGAATGGTTTTTCCAATTTAGACTCAATTTTTACAAACAATGATTAAAAATGGAAGAATCCAAATGGTCTGATAACTTTTACCCACCCACCAATTTCCAAGACCTTTGATATTATTCTGAACCTAAACAGAGAGAGTAGAAGAAGAAGAGGAGCCTGGATGAGGTGGGAGAGGAGCTGGATGAGGTGGACCCTAACCTGCTTGATAATTTTTAAAATCTGGGCATGCCCTTGACTAGAAGAAGAGATTGACCAACATTGTTGTAGATGTTGTTTTTGACAATGTTTTAATTGAGTTTTGATAAATATGTAATAGGCTAATGTAAAGACAGACTGGCCGACTAAATGCCTGTTTATTGCTATTATTTCCATTATTTATATTATTATTTAAATCATTATCTGTCATTATTCATATTATTTATTA
>APFE031027954.1:49176-65176 GCA_000404065.3 Pinus taeda | reverse complement strand
CTTTCTTTTCTCTGTATATCAGTCCTGATGATGAGTCTGGGTCTAGACTCGAAACGTCGACCAATATAAAGATGAACACTGTGGAGAATCCGAATTCCTCTCAGAAACCACACCACAGTAATCTAAAATCCAAAGAAAATGTTTTCATTGCTACCATGCATAGGTAGACTTTATAGGCAGTTAAGGTTATCTTTTGTTCGTTATAAGATGTAATTCGGGAGTATCTTGATCTAGTTAGGAAGTAGTTTGGAAGGTTTGTTCCTCCTGCTGATAACTATTATGATGCATTATATTTTTTTTTATTGATAGCTCCTTCTATTAAATCCCCAAGCACACTTTGTCACCCATGGAAATATCCACTTATTTCAGGATGAATGAGATGGAGACTAGGCAATTTGAGAGGACTCTTATTGTTGTAGATGAGAGGAGTTCTGTGAAGTGAGATGAGTTCTGTGACATCTATTAAAGGACACACTGCACCATTTTATGACACCAATCTTCTCCATGCCATAGTAGTGGATCTTTATTGCACTGAGGGAGAAATGATAAATTATTCCACTGTAAAGAATTGGTATGTCAGCGACGACATTACGGGATTTTTGAGGTCTAAAATGGGCCTCCTAAGGAAATTATAAAATAATAGTGGAAATAATAAAATAAGATTAGAATATATCATCAAATTTTAGAGGGAAAAAAGAAAAACTAATTTTTCAACTCGTATTTTTAATTTATCTCCCTGTGGGTTTACTCAAATTTCGAGTGACAACACTTGTTGGATGCATAACGATTCCTCATCCAATGAGTATCCATATTGCATACTTTTGTTGGACCTTACTACACGAATGAGAAATACATGAAAAGTGTGATTGGAATCATGTTTTTTCATGTATTTCTCATTTTTCGTGTAGTAGGGTCCATCAAAAGCTTGCAACATGGGTACTCTTTGGATGAAAAATTAAATTTTGCATCCAACGAGTACTCTCACTCGAAATTTGGGTAAAACCTTAGGGAGATAAGTTGAAAATACGAGTTGAAAAAATAGTTTTATTATTTTATTATTTTTTACTCCAAAAATGGTGAATCATCCCCCATGGTTGCAATCATTATCTTGAATCCTATTGGTTCTTATAAAGTTTATTTTGGTTGTACATTTTTCTTAGGAGGCCCATTTTAGACCTCCTCATTCCCTTAATGGGAATGAAGAAGTGGGATTTATAATTTTATTACAAAAAGAGGTTTGTGCAATGGAGACAAATCAAGGATTTCATGAACTTAAGTAGAGACTAGTTTGACAATTACCTAGAAATACTCAAGCATTGTTTTGAAAGGCGATGATGCAATTGGAGAGTTCTATTATGTTGCCTTGAAAAATAACTATCAATAGGGGGAACAAAGATGATCCATATCGGGAAGAATTGCAGGAGTAGGATTGTTTCTAAAATTATATCTATAGGCAAGTCAAGGAACTACTACACAAGATTAGTACAGGTGCAAGCAAATTCTCATAATGCAAGGAATTTTTCACAGTGTGATTCGATGTTCATTGGTGACTAGGCAGCTGCAAATACTTATCGTTACATTCAGGTACAATTTGAGCTGCATTCTAAAGTCTCTGCTTTCATTTATTGATATTCCTTGTGTCCTTGTCTCTCTTAATTTCATTGTGGTAGATTGGAATGGGTTAAAAAATCAAGCATATCATTGAGTAAAATAGACACGCACATGTCACTACATGTCATTATGCATACTCTCTATTTTTTAAACAATTAGAAGTGAGGAGTATGATGTGTGCACAACTAAAAATCCTAGCAGGCATGATGAATCCAATGTTATCATGGAAATCGAAACCAAGAATCATAAAATATCAATAAATTTGTGACACGGAGTAAAAAACACAATAAAAGATTTTATGCCAACATTGTCTATTTAGTGCAAGATACTACTAATATTTCATAATTTATAGAGATGGTGGATGTCATGAAGATTCCCTCAAGCAAAGCTACTGACTTGAAGATAAGATTATCAATGCAACTATTTACTTTAAATAGGCTAAATTTAGGTAATTAAAAAAACTTTGAAAAACACTAGAAACACTACCCCTGTTTATTTTAAATAGGTTAAATTTAGGTAATTAGAACAAGTTTGAAAATCACGGGAACCACCACCCCCACATTATTTTATTTCCAGTTGTACAAGATAATATTGAATAAAATTATGAGCACTTCCATTTAAATTGACCATACGTAAAATAACGAACAAGGTTGATGCTTTTAAAAGTTACATCTATCACCAACTATAAGATAAGAGTTAATGAGATGAGAAAAAGTTTGTCTTGATATAACATGTAAACGTTATATTACTTATAACTCATGCATATTGTATCTTATTGTGCATATATTAATTATATAACTTCAATCTGGGTAATTTTTTACATTTAAATTGTCAAATATGTGGAAGTTACATTACACTAGCTTAAATCTACACACAAATAAAATATCATAAATATGGCAAGGGAATAAGTAAGCATTTTCACACTAGTTTAAAATTACCCCTTGGTTGGTGAAAAACCTATTCAATGTTATTTTTGGTGGAGTATTAAGTTATTAACCGAAGATAAAAAAAATGTTTGTCTTAAGTTACATTTCATGTAGCTATATCTACCCTGACGTAACTATAATATTCCAACTCCATTTTTTATATAGAAGTTACATTTTACATAGCTATATCTATCGTGATATAACTATAATATTCCAATTCCATTTTTTCACACCTTTCAACATTTTAAAGATCTGTCAATTTTAGTGTGATTATGCAATTAAATAGTTGATATTGTTTAAGGTGTCTCCTATTTACAACATTTTGAATTCTTAAGTGAGATCTTGGATAGGTTTTTGTTGCTACCATATATCATGTTTTAAGTAGATGGTGTTTTATAATTCACCCAATCATGTTTTAAGTAGATGGTGTTTTATAATTCACCCAAGAGACTTTAGGAGAAACCTTGAATTGCATGCTTGTTTCCATTGTACATCTCATATTTGCAACTTTTTCCACGTGAAGAACCCAATAACCCATGTTGAAAATGAAGCAAGTACCTAAAAAATTGGGGAATATCAATTATTCTATTTCCAGAGGGGGATAGATCTAGAGAAGGAAATGACAATTATCATAAATGGCTTTTGTCAGGTTGTATTTAATGAAATCCCACCAGAATTTGCTCCTAAATTAAATCAATTAATGAATTTGAAGCTTGAAGGTAGTGTTGAATAGGTGTTGCAAAGTATCTATATAACACTATATATCTACATGATTCTAATGCCATGAGATGGTGTCTCAATAACACTATTGTCTAGTGATGGGTGCTAGATGTAGATAGCTTTCTCATGTCCTATAGGTAAATCATATCATTATATTTCTATGAAATCTCAGAATGTGTTCAAAGTTTGTCTTAGATAAGGAAATATGTATGAAATCTTGAATTTATCTATATTGTAATAGGATCAAGAATAAAGTTGTCATTGAAAATAATTGGGATTTACCATGTAAGTGTACTTTACTACATGAAATTCTTGATTTGTTAGATCTCAACGAGGGTTGAATTTATTTTTGTTGTAATGAGATTAAGTATAAAGTTGTCATTTTAATCACTGAAATCTACCATGTAAGATTTATTCACTACATGAAATTGTTTATTTGTTAAATCCCAACTTATTAGGATTATGAATATCCCTCTTTCATCACAATATTTATGAATGCTCTATTCTTGCTCAAAGAATTACATATTACAGAAAGGTGGAAAATAAATGAGCTGCAGTTGAATGACTTCTGATTTCAAATGTGTGGAGGGAGTATAAAATCATTTTTAGTTGCATTCAAATATTTTGGAGCACCCACTAAAGTGCTTCATTTTCCTCCTAGTTAATTCCATTTCTACTATGCCAATGCTTCTAAAAGTCCTTCTCCAAAGTGATCTCTTAACTATCTTGGAGGGAAATTGGTTACTTGATTGGAACCCACATATTACAATTTGATTAGGAGCAAGGGATGAGAAAGCTTCATATTCTTCAATATATTCTGCAAGTTAAAAGCATATCGAACTATTACCTTTATGTTTAATTGATACGACAATCATTCAAGCATTTGTTAGGATTTTGAGACCTTTTTCAATGAATTTTTTCCTTCTGAAAGATATGTTCTCAATTAAATAAATTAAATAAAAGGTGAAACTGATGCAATGGAAGGATCTTCTGTTTTAGTGCCTAAAAATGCCTTGCTAATTTGAAGGGATTGGTATTTTCTTGACTCAAGATTAGTCGCACTTGACTTCTTAGCTTTTCTTTTAATGTCATTTTGTTGTGTGTATATTGCTATCTTTGAAGTTGGTGATCTACCATGTGTGTAATAGGAAGTATTAACTACTAAGCACTCTCAAAGGTGATATTGATGGATGACTAACTTTAAATGTCCCTACTTGACACTTTAGTATTACATGATCATGCAAAGAAATTATTAATCAATATTAAAGGGAAGATGATTAACGTGCAGTGTTTCTTGTATTGTCATATAATTATTGCATTTTGGCCCCCAATAATATATTTGGGCCTAATTTTTTGTTGTTACTTGTGGAGCTTCCCTTTGGCTCAGAAAAACATCGAGGATAAATGTCCATTGCATTGGCATTGGACATAATCAAAGAGGAATTCACCAAAAGCAATAGAGTACAATGAGCGGATAACCATTACAGAAACATTGACACACCATAATTTCTTGTGTATTTATATTCACTCAAAATTAACTATTCACAAAAAAGTACCTTTTTTTTTCGAATATTTTTCATGTATATAGAAATACTAAAAACGCAATTTCAGACTAATTATTCAAACTAATAATTATCTGATAGTCATAATTTATAATTAAATAGTATAATATGATTAAGATTATAGGACACAATTATAGGGTTTGATTATGAGGGGCATTGTGACAATATATGTATGCTTCTCATTGTATTAGACAATCATCTCCCAGAGTGTGATATCCATCCAACGAAATGTACTCCTAGAGGCCATTGTGGGATTGAAATATTTTCTTTCAGTGGACAAGTGGTGATATATCTTTTTAGGCCTTAGTGTTCTTCTTCCCTAAGGTTTTGACACTACTCACAACTAGCACCTTCATCCAACCAAGTGAAGTACTCATCTTGGAAAGTTGAATCATTTTGCCTCCATAATCTAATATGATGTTGGATCAATCTTATGATCCTAAAAACATAGGTCATAATAGCAAGTAACTTTTACCGTGGGCAAAAGAATATCCAAATTTAAGGAACATGACTTTTTTAGAACAAGCAATAAGGATATTTTTTACACTGATCTTTTTTTTTTCCATTTGTTTTCACAAGTTATCTATTGCCTGATATTTTTAACATGTAACTTAGTTGGTATGATTGTGCCTAAGGTTTTTTGGAAGATTGAATACTAAGTTCCTAAGGTGTTATTTCCTATGGTGACATTTTATTTTCTTTCTTTATACAGGTCATCTAACCACATAGTGGCCACTCTCGAATGTTGAGGTATATGTCGTATAAATATTTTATAGTCTACTTTATTTTATAATCAAGTATTCATCGTCTTTCATGTCTGAAACTCTCCATTGTATCTTCTTTCATTTTTAGGAGAGGAACTAAATATTGATGGTAAGAAGAAGCAATTGAAGAAAGAGGAGAACAATAACACTGGAGCGACAAATGCAAAATGAGAGACAGAAAATAATTTTTCTAGTGATACCCTTAGAGACAATATCTTGCATAAGACACACTCATAGAGACTGATGGTCATACCTTCACAGTTGGTGAATTCACTTGCAATTGTTTGGCAACACGGTGATATTGTTTTGAAATGATGAAACAATATTTCATGTGTAAATTGTAGTCCAACTGATATTAAGTTGGAAACTCATATTGTAATACTTGATATTTTATATAATGAAATTTATATGGTTGAAATTGTTTTTATTTGCACTTGATATTATTTAGCCTTGTAATTAACATATGTAACTTTGTGTTATCATATTAGATAAATATTCACATTGTATGACATTTTTTTTTATTTAGTCACAAAATCATATTAATTAATTTATGTTGATTAATAATGAACACATAAAATCAATCTAAAACTACTAAATTAGTAGTTTATATTAATTAATTATGAACATGAATAAAATGAATATGACTAAATTAGTCATTTATAATGATTATGAATGAAATTAAATGTAATGAATAGAAACTACTAAATCATTCATTTATATAATAAATATGAAAATACCAAAAAAATATAAATGACTACTGCAAATGATAATTTTTTTATTATTAAAATGATGATTAAATTTTGCATATATACGACTATTAGTAGCTAATTTACAGTATCTTATAACACGACTAAAATTTAGTCATATTTCTTTGGTCATTGATTGGTTTCAAATGATGACTAAAATTTGCATCTATATGACTATTAGTAGCTAATTTACAGTATCTTATAACATGACCAACATTTTGGTCATATTTCTTTGTTCATTAATTGATTTTCTTGAGGATTCATATAGTAATATATTTTGTTGTATATTTCATCATTAATTGCGCCAATTAATGACTAAACTAATGAAAAATTTATGACTAAATATACTACTAGATGGTAAAATTGAGGAAACCAATTAATGACTAAGCTAAAAATGACTAAAAGTCGTTTGCCTTATAAGATACAGTAAATTAGCAACTATTGATCACCGACAGAAAAATGGTCATTTATATGCAAATTTTAGTTTTTTTTTTAAGTACTTAATTAGTCATTTTGTACTAGTGCAGGGACCAGGTTCAACAGAAATTTCCTCACCTCATGGATGCTCTACATGCAACGGGGAACATTGTTTCCTAAGGAGGGAGGACTAATCTAGGTGGATATTGGTGGCCACCTACCTATTCCACTTGGACCTCCAGTCAGTTTCATCTGTTTCCTTGTTTATTGTAGCAATTATTATTTTTAGCAGTTTTTCGGGTCTTGAACTTTCGGAGTAGTTTTGACCCCCTAAACAATGTTTTTTTGAGGTCCACAGCAAACCCATATCCTTAGGGAAGTGTCTGTCACAAATCCTATAGTACTAGGAGAGATATTTCCAACAAGGTATCGTACATGCCAAAGAAAATTAATATGACCAAGTTATAACCCCAGGAAGTTGGCTTCCCAACTAACCCCAACGAGGCCCACAAACTCTTGGTGTTCCATCTCTTAGGGTTAGGATTTTGGATGTTTAGGGTTTTCCCTTATTGTTCAATAATAAATATGCCCTTGAGACTCATTATAACATAGTTCAGAGGCATGTAGCTGCCACATCTCTTCTCAGAGATACTCTACCATCGCTCGAGTCAGTTTATTTCCATTTTTTTGTAAGCATATTTCAGTATTTGATATTAATGAAATATAGTGTTATTTCTGCTGCATTTCTATATTTATTGTTATATCTATAATTTTGTATGTTCATATTTAAGTTTAGATCACATCATCCGGATCTTTATTAACTTTACTACAAATAATAGCTTCATGGAACCATAATTCAAATTGGTGTGCAAAGTCTCCATACATGTTGCATTTGCCAAAGTGTTCCCACCTGAAAATAATACTCCCTTGATAGGTCAAAGGGCTTCCTCTATCCTTTCATCGACATCAGAAAACAAAAGTCTCTATAGAACTGGACAGATAACACATCCCAATCTTTTGTTTGGCGTTTCAACTCCTCCTACAAATATGAAGCTTGTAGAATATTTCCCAAAGAATGTATAAATATATGTGTCCACATTTCAGTTGCTAGGCCCAAACCTATCCTACATAACAACAATGCTCAACATGCTCTTGCGAACAAGTATGACCATCATAAGTGGGGATTTTACCAAAAAGCTCATTTAGAGGAAGAAACTGATAAAGCGAGATAACCTTAATTGTGCTCCAATCTTGAATTTGATCCTGATGGGCTACCCACATTCTTACGTGGATCGCTTGCAAAGAAACACAAATTAAAGGAACCTTTTGACTTTATTCTATGCAAGAGTCAACTTCTTTAATAAAATTTACAATAGAGTTAGTACCATTAAAGATGGTATACTCTCGTACCTCAATACCAATCAAGCGAACACATCGAATAATGGCACAATGTCAAGAATGAAGTTCTTGAGCTCCTTGTTTCCAATCTTTCATTGTAGCATCGGATCTAACTTCAATACTTTGAATACTCCGCCAGCTGGTATATCTAACTGTCGTGGGGTTAATATAATATACTCACCTCCCAGCAGTCAGTTGATATAATTGGTACAGTAAATTAGGTGGCACAACATCACCCACTGGTTTAGTAAATCTCGAGCCCTGATAAGGATAAAGAGGTTGTATGACTCACATGTCATCTACTTCAAAATTCATAGTTTCCTACTTCAAACCAATTACTGCATAATTTTCAAAAGCCCAACTGATGTCCAATAAAATTGGATATGGATCTTTACCCCCCAATAATGTCAATAACTTCAAAATTTGCATATGTTTTGACACCATCAATATCAACTTCAACATCCTCTAGTCTTCCAATAGGAAGAATACAATATTGATTTCCATTCACAACTAAATAGGGGAAAATACCAACTTTGGTTTTCCAAGAGCTTCCCAGGTTTTTCTCGACAGAATATTGACATTTGAGCCCATGTCCAACAAGGAGTCCTTAATTTGAAAACCTGAGATCTGGGCGTCTACCCGGAACTCCCTTCCAATTCGCTTCTTGTTCTATCGTACTTGCCTGGAATTTCGCTCAAGTAAATTCATGGAAATTCGTTCTTTAGAAAACACGTCATCCTTAACAATAGATTTTAACCTTTTCCGCAACTCACCAATGAGTTGTTCATCATTCATAATTTGTATAAATCACTTAAACCATTCCATTATTGGTTGGAAGGGTTCTGCAAAATGTTTCTCATCACAAACCTTTACTTGCTCGTGTTGTTCATTACGAGATCCTTTCAAAGAAATCAATTGATCGAAAATTCCAGTTGTGTCCCTATGGTATTCCTTATGCTGATTTTGATAATAAGACTTCATTGTCGATGCAAGTCTTATAACACTTGGCTGATCAGAAGTTCCAACATCATCTCACATCTTCTTTCCTTCTCTTGTAACAAAATTGATATTAGGTTGCACAATAGGATCAGGATCCTAAGGCTCTGCACAAACCAAATTAGCTCCTTTATCCTGGTTGCACTCCTCCCATCGAGAAATAAGTTCAAGAGAATCTTTAGTTGCATGGGTATTCGCTTGATAGTATGAAAACTAAGGTCTTCCTGACATAGGGCATTCCCTCATGACATGGCATTCTTGATCATAGTCATAACACCTAATCAAGCCTCTCTGGCGCATCCTTCCCCCCTAGGAGCTCCCCCTCCTTGTCCTCGAGGAGTCTCATTGATGTGGAAGGCTGAAAAATCAAGGCGGCCAGCTAAAGCATCCAAGGACCAAAATTGATCCATATGATGGTTAGGTGATCAACAAAATTCACAAAACATATTATTGGGAACTTTGGAGTACTTCTACATAATTGGACATAGGCGAGGTGAATGACCAAAAATTTAACAAATATCACAATAATCATTGCTAGACATACCTTGAGGATTTGGGAATGACTAGAATTGCGTATGGCCCAAAAAATGAAGAGCAAATGAAATTTGTGCAACTCCGGGGGATCGCAGTGGAGGAGGTCCCATAGGGCCACTGGAAGGTCATGGTCCCCTCAATCACAACATTTTTTGACATGATGTCCTTCAAATTGATAGTGTGTACACCAAATATGATGCCTCACCGACTAAAAAAGTGCAAGATCTTTAATAGCATAATTTGTTGAAGAAAAAATGGTTATACAGTCTTGCAGATAGTCAACCATAGCTTCTATCTGCATCGCTTATTCCAAATCATATCAAAGTGTATCCATATTCTGCAGAGATAAAAGAATGTGAGCCATTGGTAATAGGGCCTTAATGAAGCAATCTCTTCGATGACGTGGATCAATGGGATAATACAATTTCAGATGATAGCATCTTTGAAATGCTTCATACATTACCAAGCAGATTCTCCCTCCTGCTGGCGAATATCCAACAATTCCTCCAATCCTTGCTGATTTTCCTGAGGTAACTTAAATTCCTGAATAAACTCTTGTTTGACTGGATCCATACCGGTGTTGGGGTTAGAATCAATCCATTTGATAAACCATTGAAACGCTCTATCTCGCAACGTAGTTTGAAATGCAATAAGCTTATTTGCATCAGGCGTCTAACGAGATCTCCAAACAACTTCACCTCCCCTTCCTGAGAATTTTGGGAATCTTGTAAGTGAGTCGATTGCAACTTCAACCATAGTTGATTGTCTTGAGGAAACAAGTATAAATCCTTGGGAACACGATTGGGAACAACTAGTTAAACTTGGCTGACCAATACCACTAAAAATACCTTTACCCTTATATTGATTATGCACTATCTAGACTTTAATAAGCTTATGTACCTTATAAAAGAGAAGAACAGGACTTTGATATGGCACAAGGGAAAGGCTAGGGAGAGGAGGAGTCGTGATGTTGTGTTGCAGGGTTCTATATTTCGCTACTAAATCATCCTCAAAGAAAATTCACCTCATTGCAAAGTGCAAATCGTCATCTACTAATGTATGCTCATCTAGTAACATAATCAGTTGGTCAGTTGACTTGGACATTTGAAATCCTTCTGATTCTACATGTATTTGAGTATCCACTTCTAAGCCCTCCACTTTACTCCCACTGGAAGCTCCTATTTTTCTAGAAAAATAACCTTCTTCCTCATTTCCTTTCCGCAACTTTGGAGTCTCCATTTCTTTATTTTGCACTGTCGAACTTCTTGCAGTGCCTCCTATGCACTGCAATTCCGTTCTTTTAACCCTAACTTCCTGCAACTTCCTTTCTCGCCACTCATAAGCTATTCTTGTCCTCTGCAATCCTCTAAAATATCTTGCCTTATGCAACTCTTCTTGATTCATTATAATAACTTATTCATTCTCCTACATCAGCACGACATTCCTCTCCCCTAATCCATTCCCCCAGTACTAAAAGTTTAAGTTTCCATTTGATCTTGTGGAAATACCAACAAGATGTCTTCAACCATCAGTACTTTAATCCAAAGAGGAATCTCTTTTAGCCACTGTCCCCATAGCCCAAACTTGAATATGGATTTTGCACAAGAGAATGAATGGTGCTTCTCAATCGCAAATTCAATGATGTAGCTCTCAAGAGTCACGTCAACCCAAAAATTGACAACTCTTGTTAGATCTGTATCCAACCGATGAAGATCAACTAGATTAGTTGTAGTCCAAGTTTCGCGCAACCTCTACTGTGTCACAACACCCAATTTATGTTGAAGTGAAGTCAACCAATTCTCTAATTCCTCAAGAAACTTGCACCAAAAGATCTCATATTTATCACAATCATTCTCGACGTATAGAATCTCCTCTCAAATCCAATCTTGCTCCTTTTGTCTCAATTCTGATTGTTGCAAAACAAAGTGATCAACTTTGTCATGCCACCATTCTTGGATCTCCCAACGAATATACCTTGGTCACATGATCTAGATCCCTTAAGAAGCTCAAGGTCCTGACAACAAAACCATTTGTTGGTGGAAAAGTTTGAATGAATAATGACCCAGGACTTGTCCTAGGTGACAAAAAATATTTTCACGTAGTCTAACACTTTGCCGACATTTTCACTCCCTTAGATCAAAGGAGTGTCTCACATGAGGAAATCCATATCCATAGAAAGGTGGAAGGGGATCTAGAATTATATATTATGTAGTTTGTACAACCATCCATACATTCATTCACAGCAAGCTAAATTATGCATTTAAACGAGAATAAAAGCATACATAAAATTTTAAGAGAGGGTACAAAATGCATAAACGTGTGACAAAACTTCCATTCTCCTTTTATTATTAATAAACAATCCTTTAGTACAACTTACGACACATTATATACTTGTGCGCAGATATTAGAGATCAAAACAACTATCAAAATACATCACTACATACTCAGATCTGCCTACAAATAGTCTTTTTTTTGCACAAATCATATCTAAACATTTTAATGTCGTCTAAACTTATTTCTCATTGCTTTGCATCTTCTTTTATAGCCCACGTTCACTTGATCTGGTCTTCAATCCTTCACTGATCTGTGGTTTTCCAAAACCTCGAGCCATTACCTTGGTTTCATATTAATTGTATCAAAATTGATTACAGTGTGCGCCCTTAATTTTCATTGTGTAAGCCCCAAAAAAATATTATGTTGTTGCTTTGATTTTCCGATGCTCCGCTTCCAATGACTTTATCCAAAATGTCATTTGCAACTTCTATTCCTTCAAAAATGAAGGACCCAACAAAACCCAACTAGAAAAAACCCCTCTGCTACTTTGCATTAATTTAGATGAGAATATGGATCAACTGCAATGTCTTGCTTCAACCCTGAAGCACACCCTGCACTACAATTATGATCTCCTACTCATTGACCTGCTCTAACCAACACTTAGCTAGAATATGCCTTTGCATTCCTCCTATTTCCTAGTGCAATCCTTGAGGAAATTAGCCCCCAAAAATAGGAGAGTTCCCTATTTCCTTGTGCAAATCCTGAAGGAATTGACCACGTGCTCAATGCAAAAACTCTGTACACTCAACTAGTATACAATTGATAATTACAGTGTGCCTTTTTCCCCAATCCAACTAGGCAATTCGAATCCTAGTCATGCATGGAATTCGAGTTGCCTAGTTGGAGTGGAGGAATAGGCACATTGTAATTATCAATTGTATACTAGTTGAGTGTATAGAATTTTTGCATTGAGCACATGGTCAATTCCTTCAGGATTTGTGCAAGGAAGTAGGGAATTCTCCTATTTTTTAGGGGCTAATTTCCTCAAGGATTGCACAAGGAAATAGGAGGAAACCAGAGACATATTTTGGCTAAGTGTTGGTTAGAGTAGGAGATCAAAATTGTAGTGCGAGGTGTGCTTCAAGATTGACAAAAGGCATTACAATTGATCCATTTTCTCATCTGAATTAATGCAAAGCAACGGAAGGTTTTCTCCCAGTTGGATTTTCTTATAAAATCCTTGTGTTCCTTGTGTTTTGATAGTTGCATGCTATTGCATGTGTTTCTACCATGTGTTTTCTTTTTCACATAATAGTAAAAAAAAAAATTATCTCTAGATTTCAATTTAATTTCATTAGTATTAAACAAATTTCTTACAATTTATACACATTATGTCATTAAATTTAATTGAATAACATTTTAAGAAAACATATTATTATATTTTATATTTGATACAACATTATAAAATAACTAAATCTATTACCTTACTCAAAATACAATGAAATTGATCCTTGGTATTGTAAAAACACACATACTAATGGATCCAATTTTATTTCCACAAATTTACATAATTAAAAAGATTAAAGAAAATTATCAATATGAATTCCATAATCAATCAAACAATATATTATAATAATAAAAAATGCCTCCCATAATCAGTGAAACAATATATTAGAATAAAAAAACCACCCTATTAGCATAAACAACCAGACATAAGATTTAACTTACTAAATGCAATGGTTCTAAGATTTAGCTTACTAAATGCAAAGCTCTGAATGCGGGTCACGGACAACATAGAGCATTAACTATATGAATGAAAATAAAAGGCCACTCCATTGAAACTACTCCACCTTTCATCATTAAATCTATGTTTACTTGATGGAGAATGGAGACACGCTTGAACTTGGACTCTTGCAACTATTTGGCAAGTGTCCTAAGTATATAATTGGAGTTGATTGCAAACATGTTGGGGTCATGTGCAAATGGGTTTAGTCATCATTGAAGAATGAGGCCAAAGTAAGCATTCAAAATTTTGAAGTTTAAAAATTAAGTATTTAGCAAATAAGTTGAATTTTAGTCCACATAGCCAAAAGTGCCAAATATAAATGAGGCTACAGAGACCCCTCACCCTTATCGGGTAGTTTCATGATAAAGGTTAAAATACAAAGCATAGATGATGTTCATTAGTAGATACAATGCATATCACTCTCAAGCATAGAGGATGGAAAAAAGAACATTGTCCCTTATTATTTAGAATTTAGTTACAAAGTGTGGACAAGAAAATTTTACAAATCAGATGGATTAAAAATAAATGGGTTATTTACAAAAATGTGAAATGAAAAATATTTTAATGGTAATTATTTTACTATTTGTTTTTTTTTTTGGTAAAGTAGACTAATTCTATTATGGTACAAAAAACAAAAATTACAATGAGGCGAACCTCGGTCTGCACCATTCTGCAGAGATGGATTTTACATCAGTGTTTACCATGACTTGCCTGCATTTGCAAAATCTAACAGAGAGAAGACAAAGTACAGAAATCCAACTAT
The DNA here is from genome assembly GCA_000404065.3 of Pinus taeda. Taxonomy (NCBI): domain Eukaryota; kingdom Viridiplantae; phylum Streptophyta; class Pinopsida; order Pinales; family Pinaceae; genus Pinus; species Pinus taeda. The sequence continues at coordinate 50,679 of APFE031027954.1, read as the reverse complement.
ATGCCGACATACAGATATAAAGCCTTGACTCATAACACCAGACTGACACGATAGAGTAGACCTGAACCTTAGAAGCCGCCATTGACATAGTAGGTAAAAGCATAGAGTAAGACCAGAGGTTGTGCAGCTATGTCTTGCGCATCAACCTTACAAAGCAAAAGAGTATGGAAGGAGAAGCAGGGGCATTTGATAACCCGATTGAACCACAAAAGACAATGCCAACCTCGAAGACCAGTAACCCAGTGATGCTGTTCAATCGTCCACAGAGGTTGAAGGTATTTCTTCCACCTCCCGGCAGGTGTATGGGTCTGGCTCGCTTGAGTCGGTGTGAGGCGCGTCATCTTCTACTGGTGCACTTGGGCCAGCCACTGCATCCGCTGAAGCTTTTGCTCCCTGGTGCGTCTCTTGTTCAGGAGCTGGAAGTTGAAGTGCAGGTGACGAGGGAGGCTGCTCCAGAAGCGGTGCTGGAGGTCTGAGGTCTTCTGCAGCTGGTCCGTGAGCCTCATGCTCACATTTTTCAATCTTGATGGACACATAGTATGTGTTTGAGTCCAAGAGACAAGGAAAACTGAAGCGGGAAGAGGGGTGGAAGCTATGATGGCAAGACTGGGTTTGGGCAGTCCCTGGTCTTCTGCCTCTTCTGCGACGAGCGCTATTGGCGTCGTCAGACAGAGAATCTGTGGAGCGAGGGACAGAGGCTCGGCCTCTCCCTCCCTGCGACCCACCTCGTCGGCTGCTGGCTCGTAATCGCTCCTTCGGCATTGCAGAAAGGAATGGCTGCGGAGGAGGCGGGAGCGACACGGAAGGGCGGGGGGATGAGTAAAAAGAGGGATAGAAGAACTGGAAGACCCGGGAACTGCAGAGGGCCACGGAACACAGGGAAAGTCAACCAGGAGCACCCTAGGAAGCTCGTGGGGGCTGAGATGAATTGAAGGCAAAACCCAGCACGCAGACCAGGCAATGCTTGGAGAACCAGGAGAAGGGTCGAGCTTAGGCGTGAACGCAGCCCACCTGCGCTGATGGTGGAGCTCAGTGAGCGGAAAGGGAAGACCAGGGAACAGGGGAATTACATCTCCGCTTCCAACAGTAGAGACCTGTGACAACACAGATACACAGTGAACCCAAATGAACCAAATGCAATGCATTACCTTGCCTCGAACGCCTGGATTATAAGGTTGAAACCGGCGGCGAGCCATGTGCGAACCAGAGTCTGCAATGAATTTCCCGGGAGGCAGAGGAGCCAACTTGATGCGAGGAGGAGGTGACATAATGACTCGAGTGCTGTGGAGGAAGGATCGCGAATGTTTAATCATCTGGCTGATTAAATGCATGAGTGTCGTGGCGGGTTTGGGCTGCCACTTGCCCAGTGGGCAGCCCGCCCCCAACCCTTTATTCCCAACTAGCACCCACATCCGGGGACTATTTGTTTTAATATATCTAAGATGATCTATTTTGATTTTGAATAAGCAAAGTTTAAAAGAAATATATTTTATAATATTAGAA
>APFE031027954.1:0-39280 GCA_000404065.3 Pinus taeda | reverse complement strand
ATGTATACTTAAAAAACGCCTTTAGTTAGATTCCAAAATTAGTAAAACTTTAGCAATTTCTACAATCATTACCTTTTAGAAATGCTTCAATAATTTATTTAGAGAATACTAAATAATTTTATGGTTGCCATGATTAGCATCGTTGTGATAAAATCCGAATTTAGTATTATATCAATAATTAACGTTAATACAAATTTTATGCCATAATTAGCATTATTGTGATAAATTTAGAATTCAGTATTATACCCTTTAATTGGTGTTAATACCAATTTTAAATAATATCTAAATCCTAATAATTAGCCTAAATACAGCATAATATATATAATTACTCATAAAAAACAACTTTGTTGATTATACACCATTAATTTGATATAGTTGTATCTAAATATTCTTTCATAAAATTATTAAAATCAGTTTAACAAAATCCTTAATAAAATTAAAAAACGTTGACAATATTTAGCAAGAAGTAACTCATGGTGCCATACATTGATCTCACAATAAGATTTTCTGGCCTGTTTGTTGAGACTAGAGAATTAGGATGGTATAACCAAAAAACCAAAATATGACAACTTCAGAAGGGAATTGGCCCAAGCATCACAGAAACGTCTACTCTTAGCAAAGAAGCCTACATGATGCTATGCACAACAATCCAACTTAAAGCGAACCATTGCAAGTCAATCTGCCGATATCATAGGTGCCCACAATCCCTGAAATAGGCGCATGTCCATGTCCAATAAGATACACATTGCATTGAATTTCAGCAGGGCATCCAGTTTGAGGGAACTTTGCAGAATGACTAAACAAAAACAGAATTCGTTTGATTTAACAAGTAATTTCATGCCATTGGGACTAAACGCATAAGATTATACCTCACATTAAGAAGTTCAAGGTCTCCAAAAGCATTAAAAAAAAAAATTCAATCGTTCTATAAATTTATGACTGTGGAACACAAATATATGCTACTCTCATGCTTTCCGGGTTCAGACTTAAACCCGGGTTCAGATTTTGATCAAAAAAAAATTGCAGAATTGCACAGAAGATAGATTGAAATCTTCACTCGCAGATTTGTAATTGATCTGCTCTGTTATTGAATTTCAAACCGACTCTTACCACAGTAATTGTAATTATGTTACAGAGATCTGCAATTGCCTTCCTTTGTTATTGATCCCGAACCGGGTCTTAGAAACCCTCTTTGTTTTATGAGATCGCAGAGACAAAATGAAATAAATTTCACATGATAGTAAAAACACAAAGTTTAAAAACTCAGAGAAATGTGCAATTAAAAACACGGAGTATTGTGCAGTAAAAATGAGAAATAAAATTTTAGAGTATTGCGCACCAAAAATATAATTTGATTATAATTTCATGAGAGTCCAAACACATTTACAAAACAAGACAGACGTTGGATCTCCATTCACTGGCTGTAAAACCAAGATTTACAAAGATTTACGAATGCTCCGTTTTTACACAGTAAAAACACTATTTTGACGTGCAGACCAATATTTTAGCTCTAGACACTTGGACTAAAAACCAAACTACATAACTTCACATAAACATACATTGATCTATATTTTAAGAGCGGTGTGAGAAGCAGAAAGGGTTCAGAAAAAAACAAAATGATTCTTACATAAGGATGCTCTGATACCACTTGTTAGTTTTACTTTGTGGGTTTTCCTAATTTCTTTAAACCCTAACCAAGATCTACTCCTTTGTAAGAAATTGAAAATAATGCACAGCGGAACTTACTTTCCATCTTCTAAAGCTCCTGGTTTTGACTTGAGTTGTTGGCTCTTGAATCCTTCCAAGAGCTTGCAATCATTTTCTCTGGCAATCCTTGATAGAGTATCAAGTGTTCAATGGAGCAGACTAATTTTTCTGAGTGATTGCAAACCTTGGAGACTCAGCCCTTTTATAGCAGTCCCAATCCTATGGCAGCCGAAATTTGGCTGTCAATTAACAGCTAAACTATCAAAGTAAAGCTAATTCTTTATACTGCAGTTCTTATCCTTCTGTGAATTTAAAGGAGAATTTTATATTTCAGTCAGTAGAACTCAGCGGTTTGAGGAATTCATAAAATTTCACTAAGTGCTTTTTGTTGAAATTTTGAGTTTAGGCGGTTTTTGTGCTTTATTTAGGCATTTCACTAAATTTAGAAACAATTTTAAAAGTATTAATCTGATGAAACGTTTTCTGAACTTGCAGACCTGCATTCAGGACATGGACCGGAATGATCATTGGCAAGATTCGGATGCAGAATCTGTGTAATATTTTACTCTGAGAGACTTCTGGGACATCTATGAAGAACCCAGTGACTGGTGTGCCAATTCTGTTGAATAGCAGCCAAGAAACAGTTATTCAGTGTTATGTTCCATATCTTTTTGCTCTTCAATGGTATAATACCAAATCCTAGGGAAAATTCAGGCAATTATATTTCTTCTGCAAATTTCTTTAATATTTTACTTAGGATTTCAAGTCCAGCCTAAAATGTATTCCGTTCGTGTGCAAAATAAATGTGTGGATCTTTTGTTTTCACTATAAAATCTGTTCTGTTTATCTGCATGATAAAACTTTTAGTTCATAATTCATTTTTCATTGAGAAATTTTGCAGGAGAGTTTGATCCACATTGTCTATCTTCGTCAAAATACTTTTGAATTTAAAGTTTAAACATTTGTATTTGATACCTCAGGGTTTCTGGAGAAGAGAGTGATTCAAACGATTCTGAAATCAAGGAATCCAACATTGTTTTTGGAAGAAGTGATTCAAGCGATTCTAAAATCAAAGAATCCAACATTGATTCCCCGAGTGACCGCAGTGATAACAATAAAGTGTTTGGATCTTTAATCAACACTAGTGATAGATCAGAAAGTTGGAATGCGGACTTTGAAGGTTCAGGGTTTGATCAAGACCATAGAGATATGCTTGGCTATTTTTCTTTCCAGTACTCTGAAGATTCAGGGTTTGATCAAGACCGCCATAGAGATAGGCTTGGCTATCTTTCTTTCCAGTACTTTGAACGAGCACGAGATGAAAGACTGCCGCTCATGGAGAATGTAACTTGAAAGTTTTCCACGTTTGAGATTTATGCCAAATTTATCTATACACTCGGGGAAAGTAACATATTGAAGTTTTCCATATAGGTTCCTAAAACATTTAGTCTGTAAAGGTTACTTACGTCTTTTTCAAGTGAAATGAATGGCAGCCTTTCTAGACAGACCTTGCACCTTGGAATTTTGATGAATGATTATGATGTATTGTTTGCATAGAGAACTTCTGATTTTATTCTTCCATTTGCTTTCAGATCAATGAATTCTCCAGTTTTCTTACCCCTTGCTGATGTCTTTGAGAAGCGTGGATCTTTGTCTAGCAAGCTGGACGTCAGTTGCCTGGTAACTTCCTTAATTGGTTATATAAAAAAAACCTTTCTTGCTATAAGTTCATTGACCTCTAAGCAACCTTCTGGATATGGTTCAGGTATCCTATTTATGACATTCCAACAGGAAGAAGCATTAAAGATTTATCAGTGTGCTTCCTAACTTATCACACTCTGTCACCGTTCTTCCAAGGTTTGTTAAAAACCTTCTTATGGACTGTCTGTTATTTTTCTTTTGAGCTTTCTAGGTTCATGTCTAGGCAGCGGGATCCTAATAATAATATCAAGCAAAGTGCTAAATTTTGAATTGTGAATGTTTTGGTGCAGAAAATGAAGTTTTTTATTGTGATAGAGAAAAGAGAGTTAAAACCAACAATACTCATAGCATTAGTCTTCCACCTTTTGGGCTTGCTACCTACAAAATGCAGGGAAATCTATGGATGCCTGCAGAGAGTGTTGATCAGCAACAGCTGGAGTCTTTACTTTGTGCTGCTGATTCCTGGTTGATGCAGCTTGGTTGTAGGCACCCGGATTTTAATTTTTTTGTATCGCATAGCATGTGAATGCAAGCATGCTGTTTTCTATTATTTTTGACTACTTGGGAATCCGTCTTTCTGAACGAAGAAACATATCGAAGCCCTTTAGTCGTGCAGAAAACTCAAAACCTCAATTTGGAGAGTTGGTTTAGAGAGTGTAAACAGCAGAATTCATCTCAAGTTTTGAAAACAGATGAATGGCCTGTAAGAAAAAATGTGCACAAATTAACCCTTATCCCCAATTTTATTGTCAGTGTAAGACTAGGTGTTGGTCAAAATTATCCTCTCTTGTCACATCTTGGACAAGATGCCGAGGAGATTTTGTAGAAGAAGAAAGGAAGAGTAGGGAAAGAGAGGTTGGATTACAGTTTCATTTAGGTTACCGTTGGTACTGTGGTTCTGGTGAACCAGCATTTTGAGTAGAGTTTTGTACATTGTTCAAAACAGTATTTCTGTGTAATTTAACTGTTAACATGTTTAGAACCCAGTGACATTTTGGAATCTTGGTTTTGTGCATATTCAGTCTCTCTAACCCTGTTTCTCTTCTCATACCCTTCGTCCAGATATACTATTCGGAGCCATAGTGTTATTTGGATGTAGTTATTAGACTGACTTTTAATGCTCATATTACTTATCCTTCCTCACATATTTGCTAACTTTTTAAACATCCAGTCAAATGTTTTTTTTTTGACAATAACGGCTAGATTTTATTTAAGATTCGGCAAAACAGCTGCCAAGGGCTTTAACAGGGGCTACTCTGTGTTTCCTTGTTATAGATTTTGCTTTCGTTTTGATAGAAGGTGAGGAGAGTACATTTAACTTCGGATAAGTACGCTGATGGGATTACTCTGTGTTTGCATATAATTGCTTGAATATGCGCTTGATTTGGTTTCAAAGTGGCGTCTTGATTTTCCGCTGCGTTTGCTTGCTGCGTCTTAGCTCTGCTTCCTAGCTTGCAGAGAGGAGACCCATTGCACCGGACTTTCATTGTAGAGTCTTCCAATAGCTCATTGCTTGTTTTCTTTTGATTTGTCTAGTTGATTCTTACTTTGTGCTTAAGTTTGCCAAGTGAGGTGTCAACATTGCCGGCATTGCTTGCCGTTTCATCATAAATTGCAACAGAGGCCTTTCTGCTATCTAAACTAGTCTTGATGTAGCCCTTGTGAACCCCCCAGCGCCTACCCAACTGATTGCAGAATGACACAGCAATGAATTCCAACAGAGAGCAGAAAGCGAAAATGACGGGGTTGCGTTCTAATTTTTTCCTTGCAGATGAGTCCGAGTCTCTTAACAACTGCCAGCTTATTTTCATCTGGTCCCAAAGCTCTGGGTATTGGAGAATAATCTGAAACAGAGGATTGCTCAGAGGAACAGAGGCCCAGTCTTCTCTAGAATTATGGAATGCTGTAGTTCGATTCAATTTCATTTACTAATAGTGATCTCCTGCTCCGGAGAAAGCCTAGATTGGCTTCCAAGTCTGCCTGTGAGTTTAACTTCCTCAGAATATGAAAGAAGGAGATTTTGTGAAACTTGGGCAAAACTAGTTTGATTTTTTTGAGTGTGGAGGCTAATTGTACTTGAGAAGGGTTCTTTTGAGAGTTCATAGCCTGGATAATTAGTCTAGAGTCTCCAAAGACTGAGAGGGATAGGAAATTCCTCTTGATAGCTAGATTTAGACCCTGCCACAGAGCAGGAGCCTCCGCTCTGTTGTTTGTTTCATGGCCTAGACCCCATGCAAAACGTAGCTCAGTTGAGTCTCCAGGACTCAAGATAACTCCACCGCTGCCCACTGCTCCTGGGTTACCTTTAGAGGCCCCATCAAAGAAAAGGCAGTGATCATCCAGAGTTGATCTCCATTTAATGAAATCTTGTTCTTCTAGACAAATTTCCTAATGAGAAAAGGCTTTTGCAGGAGGAATGGGTCTATCTTGATGGTTTGGAACTAGCTTTTTTAGCCATTGATCTTCCTCGCTATCCAGAATCATACCATTGCTTATGGCGGGTTTGGCTTCTAAGGCCAAAACAGAGCTTTGATTTTAGTGATAATTTTGAGAGGATTACAACTCTCCTCCTTGAAAATTCTGTTGTTCCTCTCCAGCCACAGTTTCCAGCATGTGAATTTGGGAATCCACATCCAACTAGTCTTGAGAAGGTTTTTTTGGAGAGACAGAACGGGGATAACTTGGCCCAGTTTCTTAGCAGGTCTGGAATATTTCCGGGAAGCTCTATTTTGTCAGGTCCTAACATCAGGACACCCCTCCAAACTTCTTGAGCAAAGGGGCACATTAACAACAGATGATTAGCCGTTTCTTCATCCGAAACACAGAGAGGGCACCTAGAGGGTCCTTCCATTCCACACCTTCTCAGGGTTATCTCTAGTGAGGATAGTTTTATGCGCCAATGTCCAGCAAAAGAAGTCAATTTTGGGAAGAGAAGGAAAAGACCAAATAAATTTCCATTGAGTTGGCTCTGGGGGGACGTTTGGGACAACCATCATACTTTTGTAACCTTCTGCTGCTGAGTATGAGCCTGAAAGTGAGCCCCACCCTCTTTTGTCCTTAGAAGAGGCCTTTAAAGGAGATTTTCCTTGGAGCAAATCCAACAATAAAGTGGCTTCACGATCCAGCCATTGAGGAGGGACCTCCCCTAGATTCTAACCATCCCAAAGACTTCCTGCATCATTAGTCCAATTGGAGATGTCCCAAAGGGTTTTCAGATTGCTAGCTTGAAGCCAAACTCTGATATTTACAAGTTTTCCCATCTGATTCAAGGGTTGATCTCCAAGGATCAAATCTTCCCAAATTCTTATTTTTTTCCCATTACCTGGGATCCAGTATAGCTTGTGACTGAAATGCTCCATAGCTGCTGTGAGACAGAGTTTGAACACTGGTGATCCTTTGGTTATTCTTGGAGGTTGGTCCAAACACCTCAAGCGTTGCCCATGAAAATATTTTTTCCACAGAACTCTCTTGCTCTAACTAGGATTCCCAGAAACAATATTCCAAAGGAGCTTGGAGCCTAGAGCAAGATTTTGGGCTGCCAAATCACACATTTGGAGACCTCCTTCCAAGAATGGCTTCTTAAGAGTGTCCCAGTTTACTAAATGGAGCATTCTTTCATTATTCCCCCCCCGCCCCCCTCCCCCCCTACAGAAGCCTTCTCAGAAGATCATCCACTTTACTAATAAAGGTTTTAGGGGCAAGTAGAATGGAATTCTGATATAAAGTAGACTTATGAGAACATATTTCATTAGGATTACCTTCCCAACATTATTCAACCATGAGGCTCCCCAAGCTTGTATTCTGAGTTTTAGCTTGTCTAGCAGGGGCATCCAGTGAGCTACTTTAGGATTTGATTTGAAGATTGGGATCCCAAGATACTTAAATGACTCCCAGGTCAGGATTCCTTCCATTTCTAATAACCTTGCTATGTCTGTCAATTCCTTGATCGAGCAATTCTAGCCATAGATCGTGCTTTTTAGATAGTTGATCTTGCTACTTGAAACCTCCCTATAAATGACCAGCTCCTTCTTGAAGGACCTAGCAGAATTTATGCTAGCTCCTCCAAGCAATAATGTATCACCAGCAAACTGGGCATGATTTATGTCTTTAACATTGTGAGCCATCCTAAGGCCTGGCAGTGTTTGGATCTGTTGACAGTAGTCTAGCTAGACACTGAGCACCGAAGCTTGAATGGCATAAAGAAGCGGGGCAATGGGCAACCTTGTCTTAGCCCCCTCGAGGCTTGGAAGAATTCCGTTGATCGACCATTAACCAATGGTGCTATCCAAGGGGAGGCTATGTAGGCTTTCACCTAATTTATGTGAGCTTTTGAGAAGCCAAATTTCTCCATCACAGAAAACAGGAATTCATGTCTCACCCTATCAAAGGCATTTGCCAAATCTAGCTTAATCACCATACGTTTCTCTTTTCGATGACAGCTTGAGTGAATTGCTTCTTGCACTAGCACAATATTGTCAAGAATCTTTCTCCCTTTGATGAATCCTCCTTGGTTTTCAGGGATGATGACTGGAAGAATTTTCTTAAGACGGTTAGCTATTATTTTGGTAACCAGCTTATAACTTGTATTACACAGAGAGATGGGCCGGAATCTGCTGAAGTCAGTGGTGCCTTTATCTTTCAGAATTAAGGCAAGGAAGGCCGAGTTGGTAGTGTCTCCAATCTTGGTACATGTCTGAGATTTCCCGACCATTCTCAGAAGATCTTTTTTAATTGTAGGCCAGCAAGTTAGATAGAACCTTGCTGTGAACCCATCAAAGCCAAGAGCTTTATCTGGTTCCATGCAATCCAAAGCTTTTGTAAGCTCATTCATACTGATCAGAGCAGTCAGCATAATATTATCAGAATCTTGAACACAATGAGGAATTAGATTAATTGGGTAGGCTTGAAAATCGATAGGAGGGTCTTCTGGGGCCGAGTAAAAATCTTTGAAGGAGGAGTGGGTTGCTCTCTTTATGCCTTCAAAATCTTTAACCACAGTGTTTTGATAGTGAATTTCATTTATTGTTTTGAAGTGCTTGCATGCTTCAACTTGCTTATGGAAGTAGCTTGTATTTTTGTCTCTAGCATGTAACCAAAGATTTTTGGACTTTTGTCTCTAGAACTCTTCTTCATCCCTACTTGCTCTATGGAAATCTTTTTGCAGCTCTACTTCTTTTTGAAGAAGGATTTGAGTTACATCGGATTTCTCCATTGTTAATTGATGGACTGCTAATCTGTCATGCGTCTCCTTTCTTTTGGCGGTGGGCGTTTTCAACCTTTTAGCCCACTCCTTGAGCTCTCTTTTAAGTCCCCTCAATATTTCTTCCCACACAAAGAAAGGGGATCCTTGAACTTGTCAGTTCCAGGCCTCGGAGACCACCTCCTGGAAACCTTCTTGATGTATCCACAAAGGATTGAATCCAAAGGGAATGGGGCCAAGATTTCCATTCAGGGAGAGCTCAAGCAGAATGAGTTTATGATCAGAGGTGTGGTTCGGCAAGATTTTAGAGGTGGCCATTAGACTGCATGTCAAGAAGGAGGTTTGGACAAGAAATCTGTCCAAACGAGTAGCAATGTGGCCGTGGCCTATCCTTTTGTTGGACCAGGTGAATTTCCCAGATGTGGGCTTGATATCCTCCAAATCCCAACCTAATATGAGGTCTTCAGCCCATTCTCTAGCTGGGTCCTTGACCTGCGAGCCCCCCTTTTTCTCTTCTGCAGCTAGCGTAACATTCAAATCACCTGCAATAATAATATTTTCTGGATTGTGCAAGAACAGATAGGACTGGAGCGAGTCCCAACAAATTTTTTTCTCAGCTGGTAAGACCGGAGCATATAGATTGAACATACTTGATGGCCAGATTCTTTGTGGAGGAGCTTAGTGAATAGCCAGTGGGGGCAGCATTCTTCATAAATCAGATCATATTTGGAGCTATCCCAAAAGGAGGCAATCCCTCTAGAGGCACATCTAGCACTGACAGCGCTCCCTTGGCCTTTGTGCCAGAATGCTTTGCTTGCTTGGAGGAGTAGAAGGTCCTCTAGCTTTGTCTCCTGGATGGGAAAGATTTCGGGTAAGTACATCCTCATAATGTCTTTCAGAGCTTCTTCTTTCAACCTGCTGCCTAACCCTCTGCAATTCCGGGAGACGTATTTCATTATTTACTGGCTTTGGAGGTTGTGGCTCCTTTTGGAGCCTGATCATGCTTGCGCCTAGATCTGGTATTCATCATTCCTTTGAGAGTTTTTTGAGAGCCTTGGAGTACAGCCAGATAAGTTTTTTCCTCTCTCTGTTTCTTATTGGATTTTCGACCCCTGATTGACTTAATAGGAGTGACTTGCGAGCTGTCTGATTTGGAGTCTCCATCTTCTAATTCTCCCCCAAAATTGGAGCCAAGACTGATGTGCTCATCGTTTTCTTCTTTTTCCCCTTGATCATCCTCTGATGGAGGAAGATTTGATTCTGCCTCGGCTTCTTTCACTTTCTTTGACGGGTCTTCTGGTTCCTCTTGGATCTCAATGGCATCCGCCTTTTCCCTAGAGGAAGAACCTTCTTTTCGAACTTCTTTGGCCTTTGAATTAGGCTGGGGATTCACCAATGGCCCTGAATTTTTCTTCTCAGTTGGTTTTGGGATTGCCTTGCCCTTGTTGATCTCTTTCCATCATTTTTCGTCCACTTTGTCCCCTGTTGGAGCTTTAGGGCAATTTCATTGGAAGTGTCCATGTTCGAGACATGTTATGCATTTGAAAGGCAATTGCTCGTAATCCAGTTTTTGATAATGATGCCATTCTTCGACTGTAAGTTTTACCGCTTCCGGCAGTCTAGCTTCCAAATCGACTTCCACACAGATTCTTGCACAGGTATATTGGCCCTTGTTATCTGCTTTGTCAATGAAATGGCCTAGACCATTTCCAATCTTCTGCAAGGTGTGATAGCTCTAGCAATGGATCGGAAGATTGGGGAGCCGGACCTAGACTGGGACCTCTTTAGGGACATCGACTGAAGGATCGAAGTCGGGGGTCCATTTATTAAGATACAGACCCTGATTTCCCATGAAATACAGACCGTTTTTGAATACCAGATCTCGATCTTCTTTGGAGGTGAACTCGAAAATGAAATACCCTCTTCCGACAACATAGCATATCACATTGTTTTTTAGCTAAGGTCTCTAGATGCGTTGGATCCAGTCATTTGTTGTTTTTGTAGAGTGCCAGCGTCCCATAAATTGTCCTACCAACCCTCTGTCAGCGAGGGCTAGGGCGATTTTTATCAGTTGATCTTTTGGCAAAGCAATCTCAGGAATTTCCTCCAATTTTTGATAAATTTCGGGACTTCTGGGTTCAAATGTTTCTTCCCTTTTTGCGTTAGTAACCTTCGGAATGCTTCCTTTGATGAGATCGGCGGAGTGGGAAAAGGCTCCCCACCCCCGGGCACACTCATGGCAGCCGCTGTGGCTCCTCTGCGACCGCAATACCTAGCTCAGAGATGCAATCACTGTGCGCGGCATTGGTTATTGGAAGAATATGTTGAAAAGCTTCTTCAACTTGGATTGTTCTCTAGTCAAATGTTACTGAAACCCAATATTGTTTCTAGGAAGCAGAAGTCGCAAATATTGTTTGAGTTGATATCTACTTAAATGAAGTATAGATACAGATGATAGTTGATATCCTCTTTGCTTCTACCAAAGTTTTGGCCTAGTTAAACATACCCGCGGGCAGGAAATTTGTTAGATATTTAGAGTAGTTACTGTTAGTGAGACAAGGTATGACTGTTTAAACATAAAATAAAATGGGAAAGTTAGGCATAAAGTGCTGAGTAATTTTGCAGAATAGTACAGTTTCATATTATTGATATGTTCTTTAGCATTCTTTTCCAAGGCTCTCTTGGGTCAGATTCTTTGGAATTGTTTCACAGTACAGGTGCATGAATAAATTATTTTTCTTTTATTTTTATTCTTTATTGGATATGGAATTTCAATAAAAGGATCTAATCTCATAGGAAGCTTTTCTTTTGAAGTGAAAGAGCATCATTGTTGCCTCCTTTCTAGATTCCCTAATTCATTTTCATGTTATGTTTGGTAGTGATAATAGCGCAGGTTATTCCAGATCCTATCAGGGATCTGCATTACACTACAAAGTTGGGTTCCCTTGCTTTTGTCTAAAATTTGAAACCTTTCAATGAAAAAGCCAGCAGTATAACAAAAAGGAAAGAGTCATAAAGAAAAGTTTCCCTGCATATAAGTAGGTCTCTGTTGTTGTGTTGTGTCAGGGTCGCGTAATAGGTGGGATGTTTGACTTCTGTGTAGAAAAGCTAAATTTCATTCATTTGAGTTCAGCTAATTCTGAGAAAGGTATCAAATACCTGGTCATAATGACTAAAATCATTGTTAAAAATAGTTAACAAGTCAAAAACTTATTGTATCAAAAATAAATATATATATTTTTAATTAAATATAAATTTATCTTAACTCTAAATCTATCAAAGTTTAAAAGAGTTAAAAAAAGACTTACTTGCAATCCATGAACTATTAAAAAGTCTGTACTATGTTAGAGTACTATTAAAAAGTCTGTACTATGTTAGAGTATTAGACAACATAACACTAATTTTCAATTTTCAATTTGCATTTATATAATTGTTTGGTCAGCACAAGTTGGAGGGTTCTGTGGCGAACGGGATAAGAAGTACTTATTCGTTTTTGAATGTGCACTTCTTTGTACAGGGTATATACCTATTGGCGATGCCAACAATGATTTTGCAATGGATGAAAAATGGCCGGCTGGGCATATTCGTTGAAAGCTTTAAAGCATTGGAGGAAAAGAAAAAGCTACAAAATGGTCTTCCTAAACACCGTTCGTATTTGTATCGTGTTGCAATCATGTTAATCGTGGGTATATTTGAATAATTATTTTTGCCCAATCATGTCAATCGTGGGTATATCTGAATAAATATTTTTGCCCAGAATTTTAATAGAAGAACCCAACTGACTTCCACATTCAAATGTTTGATTGCATCTGTACACAATGCAATATTTTACATTTCGAATGGAATATTTTGGGATGTTGTGATCGCCAGTCAAGGTTGTAGGAGAATTGAATATTTTATAACCCAGTAGATTAATTTTTATGTGTTAGGTGTTTGTGTTTGTTTTTTTTTTTTTTTAAAAGAGGTTAGAAGTCCAATTGTCATATGTTTAGGGATTTTTTCATAATAGATTTGTTTTATTGAATTTCCAGGGGTACAATTTTCATCATATTATTATATGATGTCTTTAAATATCTAAATAAATATAAAGTTTTGAAAAATATGTGAGGATTTGTAGGTTTACAGAAACGGGACTTTTAATAAATTAATTAAAAAAAAATTAAAATAAAATAAACTTATTATTAATTTTTATTATTCTAAACATTATATTAAAATTTAAATTGTTAAAACTATATTATTATTTATTATTTAAAATTAAAGGGTTTAAAACTATATTATTATTATTATTTAATTATTTTAAATATTTTTTTTTACTATTTATACCATAAATACATGTTATCTGATTCTTACCTTGTTATATCTATATATCATAAACATTAATATAAAGAATGGTTATAGTTATTTTAATAAATCTAAGTATTTTTATAATATATATTTTTTATTTAATTGATTTAAGAATCTTTTTTATTTAATAAATAAATTTTAATTTGGATTATTTATATTATTTTTGTAAAAGTTTGGCTGGGCTTTTTCATTCATTCATTTTCAAAAGCAGGGTACAATCATAATAGATATTTTTAAAGGGACATATTTTAACTCTTGCTAGATGCTCTTAGGTCCTCAGTTGTAGACGTGTTTACTTACATCCTAAGAAGATGAGCAGTGTTTCACTTTTGCCATATGCCTTTGGGTATTTGTTTCGTTAAGTTCTAGAGAGACAAATTCTTAGCTAAACAAAAACAATGCAATATATTATTTTAATGGGGTAGTTTAACTTATAGAGGAAATCTTGATGAGATAAAAAAAAGGTAAATGTGCCTGAAATTCATAATGATCAATCGCCACAACAACAATAACAATGACCACAATAGCAACAGTCACCTCAAACACCTAAAAGTGGTGTTAGAAGATCTACTAGGATAAGTAGAACCCCTGAAGAATGCTCTCCTTCATTATATTATGTATTGTTGATTGATTCTGGTGAACAAAAAAGATATGAAGAAGCAATGAAAATAGAAAATAAGAAGAAGTGAGAGCAAGCCATGGAAGAAGAGATGGACTCCTTTATGCATAACCAAACTCGGGACTTAGTCAAAATGCCTACAGGTAAAATAACATTGCAGAATAAATGGGTTTACAGGTTGAAGGAAGAAGATGGAGGTAAACATAGGTATAAGGCTAGACTTGTGGTGAAGGGGTTTGCACAAAAGAAAGGTATATACATTGATGAATTTTTTCTCTTGTTGTTAAAATGACTTCAATCATAACTATTTTTAGTCTAGTGGCAGTAGAAGACTTGCATCTTGAGCAGTTGGATGTAAAGACAACCTTTTTCCATAGGAATTTGGAGGAAGAAATATACATGAAGCAAACACACGGGTATGAGGTCAAAAGAAAGGAGAATTTAGTGTGCAAATTGAAGAAGAGCTTGTATGGCTTAAAACAAGCTCCAAGGCAGTGGTATCTAAAATTTGACAGGTTTATGTATGGACAAGGTTATACTAGATTTCACTTTGAACATTGCGTTTATCTTAAAAATCAAAATGATGGCATCTATATTATATTGTTATTGTATGTAGATGACATGCTTGTTGTAGAGTCTAAAATGTAGGAAATAAATGTGATCAAAGTAAAATTGACAAATTCATTTGCAATGAATGATTTGGGTGTTGCAAAACAAATCCTTGGTATGAAAATAACGAAAACGGGAAAAATTGCAAATTAACATTGTCTCAGAGTGAGTACATAGAAAAGTTGTTGGAAATATTTAATATGTAGAGTTTAAAACTAGTTAGTACACTTTTGGCTAGGCATTTCAAACTAAGTATGGAGATGTGTCCCAAGACTTAAGAAGACATGGATTATATGTGTAAAGTTCAATATGCATCATCAATTAGAAGCTTAATGTATGCAATGGTCTACACAAGCCCTGATATTGCACATGTAGTGGGAGTTGTAAGCACGTATATGAACAATACAGGAAAAATGCATTGAATGGCAGTGAAGTGGATTCGCAGGTATTTAAGAGGTACCACAATTCAAGCATTCTTCTTTGGTGATTCAAACATTTCTCTACAGGGATATGTTGATGCAGATATGGCGGGTGGTAGAGATAATAGGAGGAGCACTCCAAGGTATGTCTTTATTGTAGGTGGAACAACTATCAGTTGGGTTTCAAAGTTGCAAGATATTATTGCACTTTCAACAATAGAAGCAAAGTATGTTGCTACTATAGAGTCTAGTAAATAAATGATTTGGCTA
The DNA here is from genome assembly GCA_000404065.3 of Pinus taeda. Classification (NCBI taxonomy): domain Eukaryota; kingdom Viridiplantae; phylum Streptophyta; class Pinopsida; order Pinales; family Pinaceae; genus Pinus; species Pinus taeda. The sequence continues at coordinate 24,411 of APFE031027954.1, read as the reverse complement.
GAAAGGTTTATGGATGGGTTGGGCAAGAATCAAGAGATGGGCAGGTTATAGAGTGACATCTAGAGTGCTACTCATCTTGTAAAGAACTTGACATTTCATTCCAAAACTAAACATATACAACCCAAGTACCATTTCATATAGTTAGTGTTGGAAGATGGACAGTTGAAGCTGGAAAAGACGCACACTAGCCAAAATCCTATAGATATGTTAACAAAAGTTGTAACCAGTGAGAAATTGAGATCCTACTCAATTTCAATTGATATTCAATTATAATTATGAAGATGAGAAACAAGCAAGTCCAAAGTGGAAGCATTGTCTAGCAAATGAAGCAGCAGTAGAGTTGTTACAATCAATCTCCAAGTGGGAGATTGTTGGGTGTGGAGCTTGATTATCTTCTTGATTTAGAGGTCTTAGCCACGTTGGATCCCAGTCCCTAAACGAGGTGGCAATGTTGCTCATATGATATCCTCTAGGGGGTCTAGGGGGGTTATGACTACTTTTAAAAAGCCCCCCTGGTGGGGGTTCAAGGGCAGCACCCCTGATGCTAAAAATAGATGAAAAATTACCTTATAAAATATTGTAATTTCTAGTCAATATGAGTCGTTCATTAGGCATATGATCTGATGGTATAAGTTATGTTAATTTAGGGTTTTTCCCCTAGAAGGTAACCTTCATTTTATATGACGTAATTTTATTGTGGATGTGTATTATTATTCTGAGCGAGAGTGAAAGAGAGAGAGAGGAGGTTGTGTGAGAGTAGAGAGGAATATAAAAGGTTGTATCTCTTCATTTTGTTGGATAATATAAAAGGAACGATTGTTTATTTCTCTGTGGATGAAGCCCAAATTGGGTGAACCAAGTAGATTGGTGTCTCTCTTGTTTTATGTGTTTCTATATTTGTGTTTCTGCAATATTTTATGTGTCCATTGCTCTGTAATATACAATTTTCTAACAATTGCAGCATTGTTGTCGCAATGCTGAGAGCCATCACTTTTTGGTGTCAACGTTTCTAGGGAGGTGTCAAAGTATGTACCGTCTTTTTCTTTAGTTTATTTGTTCTTTCTTTCATTTCATTTATTGCAAAAAGAAAATAATGCATTTTCATCTTATTTAAAAATAAATGCATTATTTCGTTTTATTCCTCAAAGAATTAGGGAAAAGTTAGGCAAAATCTTACCAATCCCACCCCCCCTTCCACTAACATCTAGCCATTTTTCAGCTGACTATGAATCCCATGCCCTATCCATAGGGACCTTTGAGTCCCTTTTTGGTGAGTAACAGATGATATTACAAAAGGAGAAAGACCTTCACACCCCACCAACACTATGGTTGAAAATAAATGACCAAAATTGGTCACATTTCCCATTAGAGAAATAGATGAAGCTAAAATGAAAAAAATCAATCCATCCTTCCTCCCATGCTTCCATGGTTTGATTACAGAGGATCATAACACTTGCGTGTTTGATTTTTTTATATTATGAAGGACTTGTGACTATACAACTGATAAACATAAGCTCAAATTGTTCCCTTCCACTCTTAAGGATGCAACACTTTGATGGTTCATGAGCCTAGACAACATCACCACATAGGAACAAATGTAGCAAACCTTCAACAATAAGTAGCTGGATTATTGCAAAGAAAGGGATACCTGAGATGAGATATTCATAATTATCCAAGGGGAAAATGAGTCCTTGGAAGATTTTGAGGAAAGATTTCATTTGAGTTATGAGACAAGAAAAAGGTTGAAGTCTCTTAAATCAGACAATGGAGGTGAATATTGTAGAAAATATTTTGATGAGTACTGTTCAGAGAATGGAATTCACAGAGAAGAAAGTTCCAAGAAAACCATAAGAAAAAAGTGTGTCAGAAAAGATGAACGGGACAATCATGGAGCATACAAGGTGCATGAGATTACATGCGGGATTGCCTTTACAATTTAGGGAAGATGTTGTAAATATTGTTGTTTATCTAATAAACGGAGGGCCTTCAAGTTCTTTATATAGTGGTATTCCATAGGAGGCATGGATAGGTAAAAAGGTTAACTACTCATTTTTAAAGACTTTTGGTTGTGAATTGTTTGTCCACATTAATAAAGAAAATAGAACAAAGCTTGAGGCAAAATCAAATAAATGTACCTTTATTGGATATGGTGTTAATGATTTTGGTTGTCTCTTATATGATTATGAAAATCACAAAATCATTAGGAGTAGAGATGTCACATTCAATAAAAAGGTTTTTTATAAATATCAAATGCAGGAAAAGAAATGGGAAAAAGAAAAAAGAGAATACACAGTGCTTGATGAGATCACTTGAAAAGTAAAGGTGCCTAGAAATCATAATGATCAACAGCTAGAACAACAACATCAATAGGCGCCTCAAACACCTGAAAGTGGTGTTAGAAGATCTATCAAGATAAGAAGATCGCCTAAACGATACTCTCCTTCATTATATTATATATTTTTGACTGAATCTAGTGAACCAGAATGTTATGAAGCAGTGAAGGTAAAAGCCAGGAAGAAGTGGGAGCTAGCCATGAAAAAAGAGATGGACTTCTTGGTACATAACTAGACTTGGGACTTATCCAGGTTTCCTGCAGGTAAAACATCATTGTAGAATAAATGGTTTTACAAGGTGAAGGAAGAATATGGAGGTAGAAAAATTTATAAAGCTAGACTTGTGGTGAAGGGGCTTGCATAGAAAAAGGGTATAGACTTTGATGAAATATTTTTTTGTTGTTGTTAAAATGACTTCAATCAAAACTATTTTAAGTTTAGTAACAACTGAAGGTTTAAATCTTGAGCAGTTAGATGTAAAGACGACCTTTCTCCATGGGGATTTGGAGGAAGAGATCTATATGCAACAACCACAATGATATGAGGTCAAAGGGAAGGAGAAACTAGTGTGCAGGTTGAAGAAGAGCTTGTATGGCTTAAAATAGGCTCCAAGCCAGTGGTATCTAAAATTTGACAGGTTTATGTTTGAACAAGTTTATACTAGATGTCACTCTGATCGTTATGTTTATCTCAAAAGGAAAAATTATGGTAGCTATATTATATTGTTATTGTATGAAGATGAAATTCTTGTTGCAAGTTCTAACATTCGGAAAATAAATGTGTTCAAAGGAAAATTTAAAAATTCATTTGCAATGAAGGATTTGGGTGCTGTAAAAGGAATCCTTGGTATGAGAATAACTAGAGATGGGAAAAATCACAAATTATCGTTGTCTCAAAGTGAGTACATACAAAAGGTGTTTAAAAGATTTAATATGTAGAATGCAAGACCCGTTACTACACCTTTGGCTAACCATTTAAAACTAAGTAAGGAGATGTGTCCCAAGACTCGGGAAGAGATGGCGTATATGTCTAAAGTTCCATATGCATCAGTAGTTGGAAGCTTAATGTATGCAATGGTCTACACCAGGCCTAATATTGCACATGCAGTGGGAGTTATAAGCAGGTTCGTGAACAATCTAGGAAAAGAACATTGGATGCTAGTGAAGTGGATTCTTTGGTATTTAAGAGTTACCACATATCTGCAGTAATATGTTGATGGAGATATGGTAGGTGATAGAGATAACAGGAGGAGGACCACAGGGTATGTGTTTACTATAGGTGGAACAACTGTCAGTTGGGTTTTAAAATTGCAAAGCGTTATTGCACTCTCAACAACAGAAGTAGAGTATGTTGCTGCTACATAGGCTAGTAAAGAAATGATTTGGTTGTAAAGGTTTTTGGATAAATTGGGTAAGAAGAAAGCGTTGGGTAGGTTATATAGTGATAGTCAGAGTGCCATTCATCTTGCAAAGAATTATGCATTTCATTTCAAGACTAAACATATACAACTCAAGTACCATTCCATACGGTTAGTGTTGGAAGATGGACAATTGAAACTGGAAAAGATACACACTATCCAGAATCCTGCAGATATGCTAGCAAAAGTTGTAACAAGGGAGAAATTAAGATTCTACTAAGATTCAATTGGTCTTCAAGTATGATGATGAAGATGAGAAAAAGCCAGGTCCAAAGTGGAGTCATTGTCTAGCAAATGAAGCATCGGTGGAGTTGCTATCGTCAGTCTCCAAGTGGGAGATTGTTGGGTGTGGGGCTTGATTATCTTCTTTGTTTAGAGGTATCACCACATTGGACCCCAGTTCGTAATGGGGTGTAAATTCCACCCATCGTTTAATCGTTGTCAGGGGGTTCCAGGGGGGTGAAGACGATTTTATGAGAACCCCCCTAGCGGGGGTAGATGTAAAATTGCCTTGTAAAATATTGTAATTCCAAAGTCAATATGTGTCATTCATTAGGAGGATGATCTGACAGTAGAAGTTATGTTTAATTTATGATTTTTTCCCTTAGAAGGCAACCTCTCACTATATATGAGAGAATTGTATTGCAACTATGGTAATGTATATTCTGAGTGAGAAAGAGAAAGAATATTATGTGAGAAGAAAGAAGGAATTACAATGGATCTGTTGTAGGTTGTATCTCTTCATTTTTCTAGATAATATAAAGGAAGGATTGGTTGTTTCTCCATAGACGTAGACCAAATTGGGTGAACCACGCATATCTTTGTCTCTCTTGTTTTATTTGTTTTCTATGTTTTTGTTTCTACAATATTTTATGTGTGTTGTTGCTTTGTAATATATAATTTACTAACATTTTACTTAGTAAATTCGAGTTGGAGGAGTTATAGTTCAATTCTGCATGAGTTATTGCTAATTTGTAGCAATCAAGGTCAATTATCTTAGATAGTTTTCAGTTAAACTAGTTCCAACTTTTGGAGGAACTAGTGTAAGGTTAGTTAAGTAGTGGTACTTCATTCAAACTTAGTGATCATCAAGTGAACTGATAAATCAACCCAAAATATCTAGTGCATGTAGAAAGTTCGAGTTACCCAGTTGAGGTGGAGATTCCAAGGCAAAGTAACATCAGTTGTAAACTATTCTTGAGTGTACATATGTTTCATGCAATCAGATGATCAACCTAAAGGAATTGTGAAATTAAATTGATGAAATTTCCTAAATAATAGGGGCTAATTCCTTTAGGAACAGTGCAAGCAAATAGGAGCTCAATTTGAGGCAAAATTTTTATATGTTTGGATTAGAGACCTTCAGTGAGTAGAGATAGGTTTTTCACTTACAAGGTGAGCTCAGTTGAGAAATGAAATTGTAATACATCTCTATTTAATTTGATTAATGCGAGATTAATTCAAGTTTTTAGAGTATTTCTTTCTCCAGATAAAAATACTTGTTGCATGTGTATTATTCTTTCTTGCATGTCTGAAATTTGTGTTCTAAATTTTGAATTAATGGTTTGTAGAGTAGTTGTGTAGATTCGTGTCTTAGGATTTAGATTAAAAATTCATGAGAAATTACAAAATTTACAACCTAATTTCTACATGGTATAAGAGTTGGATTCACATTACAAAAGGAAATTTGAAGATATTTCTCAGAGGTTTGAATTTGAAGATCAGTGTAGCAAGATTTCTTTAGAGTTGAGAAGATGGCCTTCAATGGACTAAGGCAAGAGTATGCCTTGGAAGGCACCTCCAATTTTTTTTGCATGGAAGGACCACATGGAGGAAGTATTGGATTACAATGGATTGTTAGAATGCATCAAGATAAATGTTGCAAAACCACAATCATCTGGTGCCTAGAAACTTTCTTAGTGGAAGAAATATGTAGCCAAGGTGAGGAGAATCATCTTGGAGGGACTATGGGATCATATTGTATCAAATATCCATAGAAAATTAACTATTTCAGTCCATGGAAAGCATTAATAGAATAGTTTGAGAATAGTAGTGACCATAGGAAGTAGGCGCTCAAGGTAAACTTTGAAGTATCAAGATGTAGAAAAATGACACAATTTCGAAGTATCTAAGAAATTTTACACATTGTTGTGATGAATTTGGGGGGGTCAGTGTTAATGTACTTGAAGAAGACTTGGTAACCTTAGCCCTTCTTGGCCTTCCCAAGAGCTTCCATAGTTATCAAGATTCAATGAATGGGAGGAAGAAACTATCGAGTTGGGAGCGCTTATAGTCCAATTTGGTATAGGAGGAAATAAGGTGGAATACTAGAGATGTGACTTCATCCAAGGGAGAGGATGATGAGAAATTTGAATTGGTTGGAAAGGAAAAGAAGGGAAAAGGGAAGAAATCCCAATCCAAACTAGAATCCAATCAAGGGGGCAAGAAGAAATATTTATCAAAAATTAAATACTTCCATTGTCTTGAATTTGGGCACTATGCCACAAAGTGTTCACACAAGAAGACAAGCAAGAAGACCTCAAGAGGGGCAACAGGTGAAGCTTTGGCTTCACAGTTCTAGCTTGACATTACCCTAATTGTATGCATGGCTAACACATTGATGGGAAGTGTGTGGTACTTGGACTTAGGTGCATCATTCCATATGACAAGGAATAGATATTTTTTAAGTGACTTGGAGGAGAAATATTTGCATATTCACATCAATATGGGGGACAAAGGAAGGTATAGAGTGACTAATGCTAGTATAGTCACCTTTCAGAGGGAGTCAAGCTCCACCCTCAGGCTCAAGGATGTCATGTTTTTTTTGGGCCTAAAGGAAAATATTGTCTATGTTGCTGTTTTGAAACACTATGGTTATGATGTGATCTTCAACAAAGGAAAGGCATTTCTGAGACATATAGCCACGAGACAGTTGAAGAAAATTAGGGTTCATGTGAAGAACCTATACAAGCCAGATGTGGATGATTGTGTTGGATCGAGCACAAACGCGAAGAAGGTGTAGAGTCATGATGGCAGTGAACTTGGGCATAGAAGACTTTGCCATTTGCATCATGACACTTTGAATATCATGCAATAGATAACCACGTGCCTCAATAAAGGAGTACTTGAGCAGTAGGATGCTTGCAAAGGATGTACCTTTGGAAATTACACAATACACATTCCATGATTGAGATAACAAATCACACGAAATCCTTGAAAGAATCCACTTTGATGTCTGTGTGCCTTTCTCAATAGCCTCTACTGCCAAAAAAAAAAAAAAAAAACCAAACAAACAAACAAACAATTTTATTGATGACTTCTCATGGAAATGTTGGATCTTCTTCATGCGGAAGAAGGATCAAACATTCTCGAACTTTTTATAATTCAAGTCACTAGTTGAGAAAGAAATAGGAAAGAGGGTGAAGGCTCAGAGGAGTGATAATGGAGGTGAGTACCTGTCGAATGAATTTAAAAAAAAATCGTGCAACATAAGGCATTTGATGAGATTTGAAAACACCCCACAATCCATAGTAGAATAGGGTGTCTGAGAGGAAGAATCGTAGCATTCTGGGAGCAATGATGGTGATGTTGCATGATCAGGGCCTACCTCTGCATTTGTGGGATGAGGTATGCAACACAACAGTCTATTAGCATAACAAAAATTTTCATTTCTTTATTGGCATGATTACAACAGAGGAGGCTTATGAGGGATAAAGTTAGATGTCTCACACTTTTGGGATTTTTGGAGCCACTTCTTACTGCCATGTCTCCAAATAATCAAGGAAGAAGCTAGATGTAACAACAGAATTTGGGGTATTTGTAGGTTACACACAAAATCCCCACAACTACCGTGTGTACTTTCCGTTCCTTAGAATGATAGTTTTGTAAATGGATGTAAAATTTGATGAATACAAAGCAATGTGATTCTCTCTTGAGAGGGAAATTTAGATCCCACCAGAAGAGGGGATTTTAGTTCCAAAGGAGGAATATCAAGAATTTGTGGAGTAGCCACAAGTTAAGGAGTGGAGAGTGGACATAGCCACTCAAGCAAAACCATTCAGAGAAGGAAGGAAAAGGGCCAGGGAAGCCGAGGAACTTTTGCAGGATGCGAAGGTGAATGTCGTTGCTCCTTCAAATCAAAGGAGGAAGAGAAGGTCACCATATTGGTACACTTGCTACATGGCTCTAATGACTGAGCTTGTAGAGACTGATCCATCCTATTTCAAGGAAGCAATAGAGAAACCTGTATGGGTTGATGCAATGGTAGAGGAATATGAATCCTTTGTAAAGAAAAATGTTTGGGAAGTGGTCATAAGACTAGTAGATAAATCAGTTTTGGGTTTGAGATGCATCTTCAAGGTAAGGCATGTAGCAAACAAAAGCATAGAAAAGTACAAGGCCAGATTTATGGCCAAGGGGTACTCTCAAGTTGAGGGGATTGACTATGAGGAGACCTTTACTCTTATAGCAAGGTACTCATCCATTAGATCAATTCTTGCTCTAGATGCACTGTTGGGGTGGAAGATCCACCATATGGAAGTAAAAACAATATTCCTCAATGGAGTTATTGAGGGGGAGGTGTATATCAAGCAACTAGAAGGCTTCAAGACTTTTGATTGAGAGTCTCATGTGTGCATACTAAAGTGAGCATTGTATGGTCTCAAGCAAGCACCTTATGCTTGGCACACTAGGATCGATAGCTATCTCACCAGTTTGGGCTTCACCAAAAGTGAAGAGGATGCAAACCTTTATCATATCTTGGTAGAAGGTAAATTAATGATTATTGTCTCAAATGTTGATAACTTGATTTTAACTAGTGATGGAAATTTGATCATGTCTTGCAAGGAGGATCTTGCAAGTGAGTTTGAAATGAAGGAAGTATGGTAAGGTGATGGGGAATTGTTTGTCTCTCTAGGAAACTATTCCAATGAGATACTTCAGAGGTTCTACATGGAAAATTACAAACCCATGGAGACACCTCTAGCGATCAACTAGTGGAAAGAGGATGCGATTTTAGGTGAGAAATTGGACGCTACTGTTTGCTAGAAGTTGGTGGGTTCACTAATGTATCTTGTGAACACATGGCCAAATATGTGTTATGGAGTCAACTAGCTGAGCCAAGATATGGTTAGACCAACCAAATTATTTTGAAGGGAAGCTAATCATGTTCTACAATACCTCAAAATCAATACCCAATTTGGACTACGGTACAGACAAAACAGAGGTAGTGACACTGTATGGCTTCACAGATGCATATTGGGAGGGGAGTCTTGAGTGTAAAGGTGTGGCATGCAGTTAGATGTGTTATCATTTAGAGAAAACCTTGGCTACGGGGAAAAATCTAAGGTAACCTCTACCCAATCTTTTGAATAAAAAGCTATCCCTTTTAATTCGAATGGAGATCCCTTCTATAACTCACTCAAATCTGACTAGTTATTTACTCAACACATCGACTAGATCTAATTAGATTATACAAAATTGGTATGGAATGGATAGGGAAAACCATTAGGCATGGATTTTTTTTCACAAAAAGTTATAGAATACAAGCTATATGAAAAAAATACACAGGAAATGTAGCAACAAATTTCTTTGAAAAATCATCATTAAGCTATGATAGAAGTAGATAGAAATAAATATCAAAATCATAGAATCTGGCGAATTTTGTGAATTATATTCAAGTCAAAAACATATAAACAATTTGCCATTTCTAAATCTAAGCTGAAAAACAAAATTCCATTTAATCACTCAATTCCAAACATAGAAGACTTATGGATCAAATTGTGAAATAAAACAAATAACATGCACTAGAAAATAGACAAGAAACCCATCACACAAGAATCTCTATAAAGCTGAACAAGTAACACTGATCACAACAATTTATATTAATGTCAAAATTCTACACACTGTACCAAGGTTTGTAAGAATTTTCCAACCATTTTTCATTCTACGAAAATTGTATTTATAGAGAAGATTACAACTTACAACATGTTTCTAGCATATTCTTAATTACAAACTTCTAAAAATAACATTGTATGTAAATACATGCACATAAAACATCTTTCCAAACCTATCTATATCTAAATCATAACAACATGCTACAAATATGGCTAGAAAATAGGTTCAAAATGGTGATTGATCTTCTACCTCATTCACTGGAACTTGTGCTTTTTCATCCCTCCAAAAATATCTTATGTTGAATAGCTACTCCTTTCAGGATTCTTGATTTGATAACTCTAACAATATCTCTATTATCCCTTTGAAGTCAGAACATAACAGTACCACTGATTGATTGATTGTCAATGCTTTTATAGAATTGATTGCTAAAAATGCGCTAACAATGGAAGTGGCAGCATTCCATCACCTTTACCATTGCAAATTGCTAATAGATAGGTTATCAGCCTACAGAATCAAAACTTCATTTTGACAGTGGGAAATCAAAACTTTATGATAAAAAAATAAATTTTCTAAGTGTGCTAGTTTCCTTACCTCCAGTAAGATGTCAACATTTTTCCTCCTCTGTCTCTTCTCCTCTGAGCCTCGACAGTGACCCTTTTCTTTTGGTTTTTGGTTTTCTTTGGTCTCTTTGAGCTTCTATTCTTCTCTTGTTTTACGATTAGGTCTTTTTAAGGAGTTTTATCTACATCTATGACCTCCTTTGCTAGAAAAAGATTTTGTTTTAATTTTATGTTTAGTATCAGCTTGTTCCATGCCTTGGTGTGGGGACTTTTTCCACTTTTAAACATCTCTGCCAAGGTGGGTTCCTTCTCTACTAGTGTCTACTCAGCTTTAGGCTCAATCATTTTACACTTAGCTTTCTCTATTTTCTTTCTAACTTCTTTTTCTACACATATAGGGCCAATGGGAGGAGAAGTAGCCTTTGATTTTCATAACCCATCACTTCTCCTAGTATAAACTCTGGGTAACTCAAGAACCAAGGGGGAACTATTTCTACCTTTTGTTGGCTCCTTCTCTATCCCATGTTCATGATTTTGTGGATGCTTAACTTTCTTTTTACTACCCTTCTTCCTTCCCCTTTTCATCTTTGTAGGATGACATTCAAACCCTCCCCAAAACAAAAAGTGTTCCCACATCCTTTACATTTTATTAATTCAATCTCAATTGACATTTTTATTAGAACCTTATGATATATGAAGTGGGAGGATGCATCTGTTCTTGCTTTGACTCTAGTTGACATATGTTTCAGGATTTCCGACAAAAAATAAGGGGGATTTATTATCAACTAACCTATTATGTGAGCCAAAAGTTGGAAGTGATAAAGATTGACTCGATTGTAGTGTCGTTCATAGGTAAAATATGTTTGGGTGGTCTAAAGGAGACAATTCCATTCATCCTTTAACCATGAACTATGCACCTTTGAATGCTAATTCATTTCTTTAAATTCATTTTTCAGGGAAAAAACAAACAAACAAACAAAACAAAACAAAACAAAAAGGGTACATCAATTCCAGCGAAAACATGACTTTTGAATGCCCTCTCTCCATCTATAGGCAAACATGTGACTTCAATGACCAACTCCTCTGTCACCTGAAATGTAATTCTCCCAAAATCACCTATTGACCATCGAATCTTTAAGGAAAATCTCTAGCAAATTCATCATGGTAACCTGCACAATGATTGAAAAATTCCTCCCATCCTGCTTCCTAAAACTGTTGTTGGATTTCAGGATAAACTTCGAGTAGTTCGAGTGGTTTAGGCTAGCTCCTGTTCAATTTTCCACTCCTTCCCATGTTTCTCACCACCAATAAAAACACAAGAAATAGGATTGTGATTCGATTCTTAATCTTCGAGGAACATTTAACAACCTGTCCTCATTTAGAAAAAGAAAACAACACCTCAATCATGGATTATACGGGTATTACTAAATGGGGTAACTTATTCCAAAATGTGTCAAGTTGTTTATCATTAATAATGAACTGACAACTAATTTAAAAAAATATTAACATGCAATCATAAATTTTTTAAACCCACATTACCTCTCAGTGGTAGAATTCAGCAATACATCACATGATCTTACCATTTGACTCACCAATGCGTGTTTGATCCATGATTTCTTTTTTTCTTATGTGGATTATGTCAACGCAATAAAATAAAATAAAAAACTCCCTTTGGCTCTCATACCATGGATATCAGCGCAATTTTAAATTTTCAAAACTACAATAACACTGACACTCCCATTGTCATTGCTTTAAACCTATTTATTACAAATTTGCGCTAAGAATCCCATTGTCAGAGGTTTAAAAAATTATAGACTAAAAAATGTGATAACAAGATGATCAGCCTAAAGGAATTATGGAAATAAATTGAAGGAATTTCCTAAACAATAGGGGATAATTCCTCAAGGAACAACACAAGGAAATAGGAGCTCAAGCCAAGGAAAATTTTGACTAAGTTTGGGTCAGAGGCCTTCAGTGAGCAAAGAGATAGCTTGTGCACTTTTAGGGTGATATCAGTTGAGAAAAGTAATTTTAATACATCTCTATTCAATTTTATTAATGCAAGAGGCATTGGGGTTTATAGAAAATTTCTTTCCCTAGATAAAAATACTTGTTGCATTTGTGTTATTCCTTCTTGCATGTGTGTAATTTTTGCTCTAAATTGTGAATTAATCTCTGCAAAGAAATAGTGTAGATCTATGTATTTTGATTTAGATTAAAAATTCATGAGAAGGTGAAAATATACATCCCAATTCCTACATTTTATACAACTATGATTATCACAATAAATCATAGTAGGATCCATCTCTTGACTGAAAAGAGAAACAAGAATTTTCCTCATCCAAATGGCCTCACATGTTGCTTGACTAGAAGCCATTTACATGCCCTCTACTGAGTTAAGTGCTACAAATCTCTCTTTCTTGCTATACAAGGAAATAAATGTTGACCCCACACTTAAAATAGCTCTTGAAGTTCTCTTCTTATCTGATGGACTCCTTGCCTAATCTGTATCAGTGAAGCCTTGGAGCTTCAAGCCATCAGTCTTCTTGCATCATAACCTAAACTTTGTTGTGCCTCTTAGGTATATAAGCACATGTGTTTCTTCTTTCCAATGAAGCTTGGTAGGATTCACCATAAATTGACTCAGTTGATTAACTACATAACATATTCCAGGCCATGTGTTCACCAGATACATCAAGGACCCCACTAGTTGTTTGTGGATAGTGGAATCTACTGCCTCTCCTATAGAAGAATCCTCCTTCCTCCAGTTGGCAGTTAGAGGAGTGTCCATAGGCTTGCAGTATTGTATATGGAATCTCTAAAGTATTTCAAAGGTATACTTCCCCTAACCCACAAACAACTCTCCATCTCCCTATTGCGCCACCAAACCAAAGAAGTAGTGAATCAAGCCCATGTCCTTCAACTTGAACTCTCTTGTAATGTCCTCCTTGCAATACTGGATCATCTTCTCATCTCCTATTAGTATCAAGTCATATACATATAGGACTAAGGTAATAAATTTTCCATCTACCACAATGTAGTAGAGATTGTCATCTGCTTCAGTCTTAGTGAAGCAAAGTCCACTGAGATAGGGGTCTATGTGAGTGTACCAAGCACGAGGTGCTTTCTGGAGACCATATATGGATATCTTGAGTCTACACACATGGTTCTCCTTATCAAATGTCTCAAACCCCTTAGGATGATCTATGTAAATCTCTTCCTCAATCACTCCAATGAGGAAAGCGGTCTTCATATCCATTTGGTGGATATTCCACCCCAACTGCACAGCTAATGCTAGAATGGTTCTGATGGAGGAGTATTTTGTCACGTGGGAAAATTTCTCCTCATAATCAAATCCCTCTACCTGTGAGAAGCCTTTGGTCACAAATTTGGCCTTATACTTTTTAATATTGCCATCAACTACATGTTTCACTTTGTATATCCATCTGGAACCAACCATTGACTTTTTCTCTAGTCTTGGCACCACCTCCTATACAATTGTCTTCATGATGGAGTCATACTCCTCCACCATGGAATCTACCCACACTCGTTAGGAAATTTCCTCCTCAAATGAAGAAGGCTCATAATCAATGAGTTATGTCATGAGTGCCATATAACCAGTATATCTTTATGGTGATCTCCTTTTCATGTGAAAGGATGTAGGAGATCCCACATGCTATTTTGTATCCTACACCAAACTGTCAACCTCTCTAGTGTTCTTCCTCCCCTCTTTGGAATATTCTAGTTGAGTGGGTTCCTCCACTTGGCTTGCTCTCTACTCCTCCACATGTGGCTACTGCGCAACATCTTGATTCTTTGATTGAGGCTCCTCCTTTAGAGCTAGAAGCTCCTCCTCTGGTGGAATACTCAACTCTCACACTAGAGAGCTTATCATAACCTTCATCTCATAAAATATGACATCTATCCTCATCACTCTAATAGTGAGGGAGGGAAAATACACTTGATTATTATGAGGTTCCTCTGTGTATCCTAAAAAGATCCACATCTCAATGGCAGGCTCTAACTTTTTCATGCTATCCTTGGAGACATGAAAATATATTGTAGCTCCAAAAATTAAAAAATGGGATACATTTGGCATCCTCCCAGAGAAATCTTCTTCGAGTGTGATCATGGAAAGTATTTTTTGAGTGCTCAAGTTATGCAAATAAACTATTGTATTACAACCTTCCACCCACAAAGATAATGGAAATCCTTGGTCATGCAAAATTTCTCTTACATCTCCTACAATTCTTCTATTTGTTTCCCTTCCACCCCATTTTTTGTGGGTTATAGGGTGCAATTAGTTCTCTTCTAATACCTTCCTTGGAACAAAATTCCTTGAAGGCATTAGACACAAATTCTCTTCCATTGTTATTTCTCAGGGATTTCATTTTTTGTCCAACCCTATTTTTAACTAATGCTTTGAATTCAAAAAAAAATTCAAACACTTCATCTTTCTTTTTCATAAAATAGAAGCAATACTTGCGGTAAAATACTTCTATGAAAATTACATAATACTTGTGCTTTGCGACTGAGACTGTAGAAAATTTTCCACACACATCTGAGTGGAATCGCTCCAAGATGGCTCCAACTCTGCTATCTTGACTCTGGAAGGAGGATTTCACATATTTTCCAAGGGAACATCCCTTGTAAACATCATGTTGATCAATGGTGCATTTTGGAAGTCCTATGGTGATATGTTGCATGATTTTCAAAGATACAAGGTGTAGGTGTCCCATGCACCTATGCTAGATTTCTCCAACATCTTGAATCTGAACATGTTCTTCTTTACTACTCAATGCAGTGTATACATCCATCTCCATCTTGTAGATATTTTTCAATCTAATGCCAATTTTTTTTACTTGTCCAGCAGAAACATGCTTCAGAAAGGCTTTCCCTTTATTGAACACCACATCATATCCTTTTTCCTCCAATACAACTACATAAATCAATTTTTTCTTCAACCCAAGCACATACATTACATTTTTTAGGTGAAGATGGGAGCCTGACTCCCTCTTAAAGGTGACAGTACCAATCCCTTTGGTACTATACCTCTGATCAACTCTAATTTCTGTGTGTTATTGTAGGTCCTTCTCCTCTAAGTTGTTGAAGAACTCCGTAGATCCTATCATATGAAATGAGTCTCCAGAGACCAAGTACCATACACTGCTTCGTACAGTACTTACGATGCATGCAATGAGAGTGAAATCCAATTCGAATTGTGAAGTGAGAGAATCACCTCCTGCACCTCCTACATGCTTCTTCGTGGATTTCTTATGTAGACATTTGGTTGCATAATGTCCATATTCATGGCAATGAAAACATTTAATTTTGTTGAGGTATTTCTTCTTATCATCATTCTAGCTAGATTCTACTTTGCCTTGGGCCTTATTTCCCTTGGCTTTCTTTCCCTTGCCTTCCATGGAAAAAATTTCTTCCTCCTTAGCTCAGGATGTGACATCATCTCTAGTGTTTCATCTGATCTCCTCCTGCACTAAATCAACCATTTGGTAGCTTGTCTATTCCATTAACTAAATCCTGATATATGTGCAAGGATTTCAGAAGGCCAAGGAGTGCTAAACTTACAAGTTGAGATGATGGAACATTTTCTCCTACTCCTACAAGTTCAAATTGAACCTAAGTGAATATGGATAGGTACTAAGGAATAGTTTCAATTTTCTACATTCGAATGCTCCTAAGTTTATCTCTCAATGCTAATTTCCTGTCATCACTACTACTTTGGAATAGATATGTGAGAGTTTTCCACATTGAAAAATAAGTCTCCTTTCCATGCAAGTTTGAGACCACATGATCTTTAACACCCTCCAAAATAATCCTCTTGGATTTTTTGTGTCTTTATTCCACTGAGAAAGTGCTTGTGCATATGATGCTACTAGTTTTGGAATATCAGTTTGTGTGTATTCCCATACTCCATTGTCATCTAGGACAAATTTCCATATTGTCTATCCAAACACAAAAATTCAAGGTGCCCTCCAATGCTTACGCAAGCCTCAATCCATTGAAATACATTTTTCTTGCAATGAAGAGAATTTGCACCAAAAACTTTGCAAATCAAAATTTCCCTAGGAGAAGATTTGGAACAAGGTTTCTATGTAGTCTTCTGTAGCTTTAATATCATGTGGAAATTGCAAGAAATTTTCTACTACTAATAAAATCAAATTGAAATCAAGAGATAAAAATTTATTCTATTATTTTGCGGAAAGGAAAACACACGATAGAAGCACATGCAATAACATGCAACCATTCAAACACAAGGAACATAATGATTCTACAAGGTAACCTATTGGCAGAAAATTTTGAATGAATAATGACCTAGGGTTCGTCCTAGGGTGCCAACAAATATTTCCACATAATCTAACACTTCCCTAGCATTTTCACTCCCTTAGATCAAAGGATCATATGTCTCGAGGTGATCCATAACCATAAAGAGGTGGAAGGGAATATAAAATTATATATTATGCAGTCTCCACAACCATCCATACATTCATTTGCAAAAAGCTAAATTATGCATTTAAAAGAGAATAACAACACACAAAAAAAATTAAGAGGTTGTATGAAATGCATAAACATGTGACAAAACTCCCATTCTCCTTTTATTATTAAAAAATGATCCTTCAGTACAACTTACAACACATTATAGACGTGTGTTCAAATATTACAACTGAATGCAACTATCAAAATACATCACTACACACTCATATCTGCCTACACAGTCTTTCTTTTGCACAACTCAGATCTAAACTTTGCAATGTCGTCTAAAATTGTTTCTCACTACTTTTCATCTAATTTTATAGCTAGTGTTCACTTGATCTGGTCTTCGATCCTTCGCTCGATTGATCTGCAATTTTCCAAAACCTCAATCCATTACCTTGGTTTCTTGTTGACTATATCAAAATCGATTCCATCTTCTATCGTGTGCACCCTTACTTTTCGCTACACAAGTCCCAAAACATATGTTTTTCTTCTGCTTTGATTTTTTGGCACTTTTCTTCCGGCAAATTTATCTAAAATGTCCTCTGCAAATTCTATTCCTTCAAAAACAAAGGACCCAACTCTAGAACATTCTGAAGAGTCGACTCCTTAAATGTGGTGAATGCAGAAGTAGAGGAGTTCCAGGAGTCCAAAAGTGTAGATACCTTACTTGAAAATTCTTCAACAATCTACACACTGAGATCACTGGGTTTTGGCTGGATCTGTTAATTAGATATAGTAGACAACGTGCTCAAGGTGATAAATTTTTTCTATGCCTATGGGTGGAGGTCATGAAGGACGCGTTTAATTGCTTGCAACACGTCTTCCAACTGATTAATCTAAGCATATAATACATCATCTTGATCCAAGAGCTTCTTCTTCACTTCCATATATGAAGTCATCTTTGCTTGTTGGAATAGGTTCTTGAAATTCTCATGCAAGGGATCAATAACTGGATTCTTCTTCACAAGAATGTCACTGCATTCAAAAATTTGATTGAACATCTATTGCGATTGTTGCATAACTTGTGGCAAAGTGTCACAAATGGAGGTGTTTTTTTGCATCGTTTTAGTTATCTAGTCTTTGTGGAGTTTTTATGGCTAATGAGGATTGTTGTAGGTTAGTGATAGTGTCCTCGAGCTCAATATTCTTTTCAAATTCGGTAGGGGAATAGGCAGTGAGATCTTTAGGTTGATCTTCAGCAAAAGGGGAAAGTGTAGGCCACAAGGACTGCATTTTGAAATGAACATCACTCACCCAAGCCTCTAACACATATTTCTCAAGGTGAAACTATGTTTTTACTATGGCGACGATGTGGAGATGATGTTGCTTTTTGTCTTGGTCTAAACTAGACAGTTCTCCAACTGGGATACGGAAACATGAATGAACTGGAAAAATTGCAGTGAAGACCATGTATTGAGTGTATCTACTGAAACTGTATCTAGTGTTGGAAGTCATGATTACATTGGTTGACCACTAGAAACCAAGAACTTTGACTAAGTGTGTGGTGATGATTCTCCCTATAGAGTACCCTTTTGATTTTGCATAATACTATGAAGAACAGGGGCCAGAATAAAAGCAATGAGATCATGCTGCTGGGTGGCAAGGGAGATAACCTAATGACATTTCTCTCTATTTTTCATGAAATCAGAAATTTTCTCAACATATATGAGCGAAGTGGTGGAAGAAGAGGGAAAATATGAGGTAGCAGTAGAAGGAAGAATGAATGATGGTGGGGGAATGGTAGTGGTATGAAAACTAGAGGAAATAATAAAAGATGAATCAATTTCCATGTCCTCCAGCTCATCATATACAATAATTGAATTTGGGTGGCAGATAAGGTCTCTTTTGATTAATGAGGTGACTCGTTGGAAGCTGTATACGGGGATAAGGGTTTTTATTCAAGAATTGTAACAATAGAAACGATGGATGGGGGTTCATCATCAAGGTCGATTAAGGCGGAAGTATGGGTATCATGATGGGATTGATGAGATGAAGTGGAAATAGGGGTGGTAGTAGGTGGAATGGTGGTTGCGATAGTGGGTGGTTTAGTGGACATAGGATTGACTTAGTGTACCTAAGTAGCTCACTCAACTAAATAAACTACCTCATTCCAATTAGCATATGCTGAGCTTACACACTCCATAGCTTTCTTCAACTCGGGCTGGATATCTTCTAACGTACCTCCAGAGTGCTTGTGCGAGGATGATGGGGCATCTTCGATAGGTCTCATGGCATCAAAATTGTATCCATCCATCCCATATTTCTACCACAATAGGACTCCTAGCTAAGTGATGACTTCATTATGGCAATCACTCTTAGTGATGTAGAACAGAAGCTTTCGCATAATTTTTTTTGTAGGATATACATGCAATAGCCTGAGATTATAAGAACTATGAGTTATACCAAACTAGAATTGATGAGCATAGTAGTTGAGCAGAGGCAACGAAACTCATGAAATGGTTATGGTCATAACATCCATTTTGTTGAACCAATGTCCAAAGTCAATATCATTAAATTCGTTGTTGATAGTGTCTTTAGTACTACACCAACATTACATAATCATATGCAAGAGGTTCACCTTTGCAATTGTGGCAAGGTCTCATCCTTCTAAAGCACACCATTTGTACATAGAAAGTGGAAGAAGTAGATACCCAAAAATAAAATACTTGAGTTGGGTATAAACATCATAGGCAGCATCAAATACCTCATTAAGGATATTACTTGACCAATTTAGCATGTCCCCTAAAATGCAAGCCTTTGTAACTGATATAGTTTCCAACAAACATTCTCCTGGGGTAAAATGGTGCATGAATGTAGTAGCGATAATGGTGGCACAAACTTGAACCAACATATTATTGATCATATCAAGAACAATTCAATTCCCTTTTCTGGTGGTTCCATACTTTTTGTACAAATTAGGCACATATTTCTTCTTGTCACATTTAGCAGTTTTCTAAATAGTTGAGCTAATGTTGGCACCATAAGCATATAGTATTGTGAGTTTGTAAATATCTACTACATAGATGGGGTTTTCTCGGTCCAATGAGAGAGAACCCTCACGGAGTTGAATGATTAAGAACTTTGTGCAACACATGACTTCACCAATGGTGCCAAAAATAGGTAACTCGCGCAAAACAAGGAGAGTGGACTATTTCAAAGGACGTAAATTAGTTTTTACTTTCAGACTAGAGCCAACATTGGAATGGGTATTGGTCTCCATAAAGACATCAGTTCGGAGCACAGGGAACAACGATGGATCGAACAGGTCATTATGAACAAGAATGGCTTTATCATACTTCCACAAGAGGTCATATTGGGAGTGAATACCAGAGTCAATAGGGAGACTAACAACGATTTCAACTTGATGAACCATGGCTGAAAAATGACATGTATACACAAAACGAATAGGGGGGAAACAAGAAAATGAGGGTTCAAGGATAGGTGGTAACAGAGCGGGAGCAGAAACTGAGAACTTAAGAAATGAAAATATGAAGATGGAAATGAATGGCGGGCATATATAGAACAATCAACGGGGTGGAGAACTTAGTTGTTACGTGCAATAAATGCGAATTAGACCCAAAGTAAGGACAAGAAATTCTCGCACATACCAAGGAATATCGTGATTTGACAAAAAATCTAATGGTAGAAGGAAATATTATCAAGAATGGGGAAATCAATTTGTTAACTAACTCGGACATGACAAAAAATAATGACAGAAAAATGAGCATTAATGACGCTTACACGATAGGATACAACAAATTCTCCCTGACCACAATGGGTTGCAGTGAGTCTCAACTGAAAAAATAACATGCTTGCGGAAAATATTGAAGACACAAACTACCAAAATAACAAAAGACTTATTGATCCCATTATGTTAACTCCTACTTTATACTCTCGTGAAGAGAGAACACTTTATTTTTATGTTGAAGCAAAAACTAGGGCTTTAGGCAAGTTCCATTCACCCATCCAAAGAGAAGTGTACCATATAATTGAGAAAGTCAAACAACACCATAATATTTGATTTCTGTAACATAAAAAGGACCAAGCCAATGCATTTGGAGCTTACCAAGATGCTTGTAATACTTTTTGTCATAATGTAATACCTAGTCACCCACATAAATGCATTTCTACTTGATATGTCAATCATGCCAAGCCTTCAGACACTCTTTCTTAATAGTTTGATGGAAATAACCAAGAAATCGAGACTCATCAAGTTGTAATAATTCATGAAATCGTTCAAGAATGAACTCATCTTCATACATTTGAGTGGCATGAGCAATAAAAATATTAGGAACAATGAACTCAGCAGGAACAACAACTTCGTTTCCATAAACCATTTCAAAAAGAGTTTACTTGTGTAGCCGCTTGACTGTAGTTTGGTAGGCCCATAAAGTAGCAAGAAATCATTCGTCCAAATCATCTCTAATGGTGGAGAAAACATTAGGAAGTCCTTTTTCTAAAATTTTATTAAAAGCTTCGATAGTACCATTAGCTTGTGAATGATAAGGAGTGCTCTTATGGTGTTGTATCATGAAATTTTGTAGCAGATCCTAGGCTGTTTCAATGATGAAATCCAAGCCTTGATCATTTGTAATACTTCGGGAACAACCCAATTGGTAAAAAAATAAAAAATAAAAAATAAACCGAGCAACTGTATCAGTGGTGCAATCTTTAATAACAGTAGCTTTGTCCCAATGAGTCAAATAATCTGTTGGCAATGGTATACAAAGCATGCTAATGATGAGAAGGAGGGTGAATAGGCCCAATAAAATCAACATCTCATTTCTCAAAAGTAGCAAGGGATTGTACTGGACGCAAGGGAATTTTGTTGCTACGCGACAGTTGGATAACTCATTGACAAACATCGCAAGTATTTGCATATACTTTCACATCCTTAAAGAGAGTTGGCCGCCAGAGGTGAGCTTACAGAAATTATGAGTAATATCTTTCCCTCCAACATGGCCTCCTGCAATTCCCGCATGCCATTCCCATAATATGCCTTCACATTCATGATCAAGAATACAATGATGCAAAATTGTTCTAGTCCCATTTTATATAGTTGTCCTACAATAAGTTGGTAGTCCGTTAATCTAACAACCAAATGCTTCTTTTGTACAATAGTATAATTAGGAGAGAATTTTCTTGTAGCAAGAAAGGTGACAATATCTTCTAAGTAATTAGGGATAACTTCAATACGAAACAAATGAGCATCCGAAAATTTATCATTAAATGATCCCTCGATTCTCCTTACTTTAATTTGGACTAATGGTCTGGCCCCACATTCAAATTTCCCACCTTGAAAATCACTTCAGAAGTAAATTCTTGAAATAAAAATAACCACTGGAAAATCCTTCCTTCGAGTACAATTATTGACTAAATATTCCAATGTTTATTGGTTTGTGAATAACTTCAATGGACCTCTGAGAAAATCATGTCGGAATTTTTAGAGAGAATATACCATAGCTAAAGCCTCCCATTCTGTAGCAGTATAATTCTTATCTATAGTGGAAAGTTTTCTTCTTGCAAAATAAATAGGATGATTCAAGTTTCCTTCATCTAGTTCAGTTAATATAGATCCTAAGGAATTTCCAAATGCATCAATATGGACATGGAATTCCTTATTCCAATCAGGATAGAGTGGGATGGGTGAACTTGCAAGTTTCACCTTCAAAGTATCAAATGCAACATCACATTAAGTAGACCACACAAATTGTTTAGTTTTCTTAAGAATCTTTGCAAGCAACATTGTGATTAAAGCCTAATTTCTTATAAATTTGTGATAATAACCAGTATTTCCCAAAGTGGAACGAAACTATCGGATGAAAATGGTGGCGGCATATTCAATATTACGTAAATTTAGTAGAGTACACACATACTCTTTCTTTGCAGACAATATGCCCCAATAGTGTTCCAAAAGGATAAACAAATATACATTTCTTCAAGTTCAAAGATATTTGAATATGTCTGCATCTATCAAACATAACTCGCATCAACCTAGGATGATTCTTGAGAAGGTTATAAACAGTCCAATCACCCATATAAAATTCAAGAAAACTATGTATATATTCACAGAAGATAACAATAACAATGCAAAAAAACAACAGGTGCATTCTTTAGCCCAAAGGGCATAACATTATAAGCATATGACCCTCATTTAGGATATTCTTACACATAGGAAATAGTTAATTATAGCTTGGTGTAGTGTATAGTCAGGTATACTATGTTTCTTTACTATGTATGTTTTGTAACTTACAATTCGACGGTCACGATATGTTCTAGACATGAAGTGATATGAGGGTTCATTCTCTCCTCGGTATTACCAACACTTGATCCATGGCTTAACACCCAATTGGTCCATGATCTTTATTTAAAGAGCATGGAGGGTCATTTGTAAGGTGACCATTCATGAGAGAAGATTATGTAAAAAAAATTCTTTTACATTAAAAAATTTCCTGAAGTGGATGCATTGGCTCAGGCCATGGATAGTATCCCTCTTTGAGGGTTTTAACCACATCAAGAATATTGGTGTACCGATCTGTGATCATTCATGAGAGAAGCTTACGTAAATTTTATTTCTTTTACATTAATATATTGCCTGAAGTGGCTACATTGGCTCAGGCCGTGGACTGTTTCCCTCTTTGAGGGTTTTAACTGCGTCACGAATACTGGTGTACCGATCTGTAATTTGTTTGTGAGTAGTGCCCTTTGGTGTTCTACCTAGGGAACTTACCCTGTAAGTTGATAAACATAAATCTCATCTTGTTGCTAAGGTTTTTTCGCAAATTAAAGGCATTGACTATACTAAAACCTTCTCCTCTATTGCCAAAATGAACTCTATATGCCATGTTCTTCCCCTTGTTGCCTCTTTCAAATGGGAAGTCCATCAAATGGATGTTAAATCTTCCTTCTTACATGGGGACTTGCATGAATAAATCTATATGGAACAACCTTCTGGATTTATACAAATAGTCTCTAACCTTGTATGTCAGCTTAAGAAATCCCTTTATGGTCTCAAGCAATCCCCTTGAGATTAGTATGCCAAAACAGATAGCTTTCTCTCAGATACTGGCTTTTCTAGGTGTCATTCTAACGATACTGTCTACACCAAGAAATTGGGTAAGTATATTATCATTCTTGTTCTTTATGTTGATGATCTTATCCTTACTAGTAGTGATCCTAACCTTATAAACCATGTGAAGTCTAACCTTAAAAATAAGTTTGAAATGACAGACTTAGGACACTTGCATTATTTTCTTGATCTTCAAGTCTTGCAATTCAAAGAAGGTATTTCTCTTTCCCAGTCCAAGTATGCCTACGATATTCTACAACATTTTCACTTGGAAGACTATAAGCCATCCCCTTCTCCCTTTCAGTCTGGAGTCAAACTTTCAGTCACTTATAATTCCCCTAAAGTTGATGCTACCTTATATTGTCAGCTTCTTGGAAAACTTTTGTATTTCTTGGTTTATGCAAAACCCACATGAAATTCATTGGAAAGAAGCTAAAAGAATACTTCGTTATGTTTGAGGTACAGTTCAGTTTGGGATTCATTATAGTGCAAAAGCATCTCCTCTATTGGTTGGTTTCACTGATTCCGATTGGGCTGGTGACCTTGTCATGCGGAAAGAGTTATTTTTGCGGACAAACCTAACCTCCCTAGGAGTCGAAGACTCTCTAGTGACAAACAAACCAAACAAGAGCAATCCTTCTC